>LPNX010390954.1:5654-41260 GCA_001517045.1 Pseudotsuga menziesii
ATCTGACCACCCCAACTTTGGAGGTATGGAGTGAAAAACTCAGAAATTATCAGTTGTTTGTTCAACAACCAATAATAACCAAGGGAAAAAACACCCTGGGCTGATCAGATTGACAAATGAAGTCTAAGAGACCAAGTCTTTTACAGACACTATCATGCTAGAACATTTATTACAATTCCCCCATGGGGTATGAACATGTGATATGATACAACAAGCACTTCCCAGAAATACTTCCAAAGGTCCTTTTGAAGTCCGAACAAGTTAGCCCTGTCCGGTTCACCGGGCTCACTTGATAAAAATCACTAAGTACAACTTAGGTGGTAACAGGAACATCTGTGACAACTGGAAGAAGTGACATAGTCGTGTGAGTTTCAGGTCTTTAAGCTATGCTGCTTCTGATTTTTGTTTTTGATGAATGTTATGCCTATTTGGAAACGTAATTTGTATAAAACCTTGGTCAGTTATTTGATTATTTAATTTGGTCGATGTGTTAAAAAAGTTTTTCATCTTTGTTGGTTGGACATTTTAATCTAACTCATGTTTTGGTATCTTTAGCTGGGCAGGCATCCACCATAAAACACAAACTTATGGAGGTTCAAGTAAATATGGTTATGTAAGTGTTGTTTTCATATATTTATTATCAGCCAAATTTAATTGTAATCTCAATATCGACTAATTAGTTTATTTATAGCAGTTTCTTTCAGTAATATGTGAACTTTTCACTAAAAATATAAAACGTTGACAGCATGAAATTTGCGTTTGGTCAGCCAGATGAGTATATTTTGACAGAGTGAAGCAGGAATTAGCGCAAGTTAAAGTTATTTAACGTGAGAGATTAATTGTTCCAAAAATGTGGCGTTATAGAGAGGCATTAGTATTTCAGGCTTCAGGCTTTCCATGCAAAGTTTTTCAGATAAAGCTGGTTAAAATTATTGCTTAACTTAAGTTAAGCAACTATTATTCAGTGTAGATTTTTGTTTTGTTCAAGCGTCACTGAACCATCTATATGTTCAGTGGGTATCATGGCAAGGAATATGCTAATCTTGAATGCTATATTGTTTAAGAATTGCATTGTTGTTAAATTTATTTAGTATTAGTGGATCCTTTCAATGCCTTAGTGGGTATCATGCCAAGGAATATGCTAATGTTGAATGCTATATTGTTTAAGAATTGCATTTTTGTTAATTTTATTTCATATTTATATATACAATGTAAAGAAGGTAGTAGTGGATCCTTACATGTTTATTTAGAGTTGGGTTTCATGCTTTGATACTGAATTTTACATATGGGTATTTTGTATTTGCATGGCTATTTATATTCATTTTTTTCCACTACTTTTCATAATTATGATGGTGTAGCTAAAGACTTCATTGTGATTTCATGTTTTCAATTATTATAGTTGGAATGTGTTGAAACACAAATACATAGTTTGAATGTGAGCATTTAATACTAAAATTTTGATACATTGTTTCAATTTTTCTAATTAGAATTTTTACGATTATGTTTATTGTGTTTATATATATATAACTATATATATATATAACTTAACTAGTTTTATGTGAATGGACTATGATAAGAATATTGTTACCAAACACATGTTTATATGATTATTTGAAATTGTTCTTTATCTTACATTTTATTTAAACATTAATACTGTACTTGTATCCATAAAATAAAAGAGTGTAGTAATGTAGGGATTTATTCACTACTTTTTCATCAATTACTATGAATGTGCACATTAGACTTGTTTTATGTTGTACATTATTAGTGCATTTGTGGACTCATAGGTTACAATTGTATTTTTGTCATCATCAAAATAATCTTTTTAAAGCTAAGAAAAAGTGCATAACATTTAGAATCTCTATTTGAATGAAGTGGCTCCGTCCACCAGCCTTGCTATATCTAGGATTAACTCTAGGCATGCTTTGATCAAAATCAGGATGAGAGAGGGGGTGGGGGGAGATAACAGGAAAAACATGATAGGTATTGTTGGTTTCTCCTTTTTTGTTTGGGTCTTTAGGTGCTTATTATGGAACATGATTTCATTGTGTGCAAGCTCGATTGCCCATATTACCCCCACTTCCATTGTCTTTCCACCCTTGCTTATGATTGATTTCCACTCATGAGGCTCGATCAAATTTTCCCAAAGCCATGTGACCTTGAACTTGCTGGGACAATGACAGACTGCCTAGCTTTCCTTGGAGAAATGACAGTGGATGAAAATATGCCCCTATGATTTGTCATGTTCCCCACATAGTACCCACATGCTAGGTCCCATCCAACATCTTCCTAACATATCCCAAGTGGGGGTTGCACCTTTTAAGGAGCATTGAACATGCAAAATTGTCTTTAGTGGGGGGCTCTAGCTTCCATAGTCCCTACCACTAGGGGTCATCAAATTTTCTACTTGAGAATTGCACTCTAAGACAAATTCAATTTGTGCTCTCAATTCATCGTCCTTCTCTTAATTCAATTCCTCCTTGAATTAAAGAATGTCCATTTTGCATCCTCTATACCACACAATCCATGAATTTCCCATGTTGTTTCCCATTTTTTAATATTGGTATTTGATCCTGTAGATACTTTTCTAGGGAAGATTAAATTTATGTTTCTCAATGTGTTCAATAATTGAATAGAAATTAAGTATTTAGGGCATTGGCATACCCATCTATCCATTCCTTTTGAAAACCTTGATTGGTTTTGTAGGTCATTCGGGAAATGTATTTATGGAGCATAATTTTCTACCATATTCCTCTACTCCAAGGTTGTTAGAGAAATGTATTGAGATGTTTGATGCCCCATCCCCTTATCTCCGAGCATAATTTCCTACCATATTCCTCTACTCCAAGGTTGTTAGAGAAATGTATTGAGATGTTTTATGCCCCATCCCCTTATCTCCTTTGGCCATGCCAGAGTCTTAGGCCACCAAATCCATGCCCCATAAGTCTAGTGCCCATTTCCATATATATCTTAAGAGAATTTGTTTTATTTGGTTGAGAGCATAAGATGGAGTGGTGATCAACACCATCCAATAGATAGGAATTTCCTTGGGGACAATTTTAATCACGATCCATTTGCTTGCTTGCGAAATCTAGAGGTGCGTCTAATGATTGATTCTTGACTTGCTTTTATCCACCATGTCTAATCTCATGTTCCATAGTTGTTTTTCTTTAGATGGAATCTTAGATATAGCAACTTTGAGTTGAAATCTTGGACAATAACATTGGCACATTTTACTATAATTTCCTTGTGGAATTGGGGTACATGATAAAAATGAACAAATAATTTTTTTTATTGATTTCCCTTGTTTATGCTGTCACGATTGCTTCTAACAATCCATTAGCATTGGCATAGTCAAAATCACATCCCGACAGAGAACTTTGTGGGAAAGTTATTTCCCATCATTTTTACTTCACTATTTCTTGAACAAGAATAAGGTTGGTATAAGAACCATAACAAGTCTCTTTAGAGAAGGAATTTTATGGGAAGATCGCAAGTTATTTCCCATCATTTTTACTTCACTATTTCTTGAACAAGAATAAGGTTAGTATAAGAACCATAATAAGTCTCTTTAGAGAAGGAATTTTATGGGAAGATCCCAAACCTCTATTATCTAGAGAATGAATTTTTATTTTGGAACCCTCCTTTAGGGGTTCCATTTCTCTAAGCACCCCGATTATTATTTTCTACCTACCTTGTTGAACTTATATATCCACTTGTGAGATTGCCTTAGTAGTTTTCGATATCCATCCCTTATTTTTTTACTCCTGGCCTGCATAGTGAATCGGTTCCAAGCCTCCTTGAGAGGCTTAGGAAAATATTTTTTTGAGCTTTCAATTTGGACCTAGTGTAGTATTAGTGCCATGAATTACCTGAATTAGATATTGATTATGTCTTAAAGTGATGTAACATTGTGTAGTATTAATGCCATGACTTACTTGAATTAGATATTTATGATGTCTCATAGTGATGTAGCATTGTGTAGTATTAGTGCCATGACTTACGTGAATTAGATATTGATGATGTCTCAGAGGGATGTAGCATTGTAAATTCCAATGGTATTTAACCTTCCTCACCTTCTAAATTACTATTTTGGGATGAATCCAGGGTGGGGAAGGTAGAGTGTGGTGGAGGAACAAGGGGATTCGATGTAGGTCAAAGGGGAAGCTTGGATTGGTGAGACTATTGATTCATAAAGGGCCTCAAAAGGTACCTCTATTTATGATATTAGGTTTTCTTAGGCGAAGAATTCCTTTTTCTTCTTGAGGATTCTTCCAGTGAAGTCGACAGGAAGTGGAGGAGAGTGTGGTAGAGGGATATGAAATCATCTAGGCCTTTCTCTGGGCATGATGTAAATGAGGCGTTGGGTCATTGGGTATGGAAATATACTACTTACTTGAACATCGCTTCTCTTCATACTCTTCAAATATCTTAACATCCACCACTAGTTGAGGAAATTTATATTGAAAATTCCCAATATCTCTATAGTAGTAGCACTTGAAAGATGCATTTACAAATTCCAACCACTTCTTGTGTGTGATATTGTCGTACTTCAACCTAATTCCTTCCAAAAGTCCCTCATTTAACTCAATCTACATAAATATTTTTCGCACTAATAAACTCTCCATCTCTGCAGAATGCTCATTGGTCTTTATGTGCTTTTCAATTTTATCTCTTATTTTTCTCAGAATTCTCCATGTCCATAAGTCAAGTGGAACATTCAAAAGCTTATCTATATCGGGATCATAGTTATCCGCCCCCTCGTTAGATAAAATCCCAGGATCCAATCCCAAATGTATAAACATGTAGCATTGTGAAAATAAGCCCCCTCGCTCCTTACCTATAATGGTTCTTGAAGAGAAAAGTAACGAAACCCCTTGTTGAGGTGAAATTATAGGGTGTATACAATGATTTTTTTACTTCACCACTACCCATCCATTAAGGATTTATATTTCATATCGAATCCACCATTGAATTTACCTATAATGGCACGTGGTGTAGTAAAAGAGGATATCCTTAATCAGAAAGTTCTTTAAACAGATTTGCTGGTAGAAAATCCAAGATGGTTCTTACTAGAGGGTGGTAGGCCTTTTGATCAAGAAACAAATCTATTGGTACAAAATACAAGAGGGTTCTTACTAGAGTGTGGTAGTTCTTATGATCAAGAAATAGATCTGTTGGTAGAAAATCCAAGAGGGTTCTTACTAGAGCGTGGTAGGCCTTGTGATCAAGAGAAGAGTGGTCAAGATGATATGGAAATACAAAACCCTCCTGGTGTCATTATTGAATTGATTCAACAATCACAGGAACTCACTTATTAGATATCTGATGGTATTTATTATCAAACTAATTGATGGATCGAGCTTGGGGAAATTGCAAGCTCAACAGGCACCCATGGGATAGCACATAGAGTTACATGAGGAGTTTGAGGATAAAATAGAGTGATGGAGATCCTAACATTTAATACAAATTTGAAGATAGAATCATACAAAGGACGAGAACCTCATAGATGGGCTCAAGAGAAAACTTGCAACAAATTTCGAGATGAAGGATCTTGATATCTAGTGACCTCGACACGTGACGTAGATGGATACAAATAAAATTAGTAGTAGAGGAGGCTAATTTTCACTCCAATATCCTAATGCAGAGGGAGGATGGTGCTCCACCTGAGAGGAAGTGACTGCGGTAGGTCTCAAAGTTAGAGAATCATGACATGATTCTTGGGATTATAGGTCCTGAAAAATCAGGCAATGAAGTTGAACACATTGGTAAGGAATCCAGTAATTCAAGAAGATAGAGATCAAGATGGAGTCTACCAAACAAAGAAAGATAAATATTTGAATTGTCATTTCCTATATATATATATATATAGTTGTTCCGTTACATACATAGGTATTTTCTTAGATTTAGGAAGCATATTATGCATGTTAGAGTGATTTTGATTTATGAACAGTTTACTGCTAATATGCATATTATGGGTAAGTGGCTTATGGTGTTGTACAGCATTCCATTGCTACTTATCTATAATGAAACCTTTTTGCTGACATAATGTCCTGGTAGAGAAAGAATGCATCTAGAAAGTTACTGTATATATACGCGATATGGATGAATGTTGTATTAGCTGAAATAGTTGCATAACTATATAACACATATCTTTATGCATAAGAATTTTTCATTATGAATATGTTATGGAATATTTATATTCATACAAATACATTTGACTTGAAGGAAGGATTGTATGCAGTCACCTACAAGAGAAGAAATGGTGAAGTTGCAGACATATGATGTAGTTGCAAATTTACAAAAGGAGAATGATAAAGAACATGTTGCAGAAGGGAGATACAATGCTCAAGCATGTTCCTACAAAGGAACATGTGGCATATGTGTTGACTAAGCCTCTGTCTCGTGTAAATCTTGAACACTTTCAAGACAAGCTTGGTGTAGTCTAAAAATACCTCCCTGGAAAGAGGGAGTGACTACAAAAGATATTTGAGTTAGACATGGTACAATAGGATGGACAACTTCTTGATGGACTAAGGCTTTCAAAGAGTAAAGTGGGTCCAACCTTTACTTTAAGGTTGAATGCAAAAGACTGGTATATGTTGATGACATGTTATGAGAAGACAAACTCATTATAGATGCAATGACGAAGTGTTAGAAAGAGCACCTCAGTGATGATGATGTTGCAGGCATTCCTTGAAAGGGGGAGAAGTGATGATGATGTTGTAGACCTTGTTTGCAAGGGGGAGCAATGATGATGATGTTGTAGATCCTTCTTGAAATGTGGATTAGTTTGATGATGTTGCAGTCGGATTGTATCATCCCAAGGAATTAGTCCTAAATTTATCCACATGCTTCTATCTCCGTGTTGTGGTGTGATTGTATCATCCCTCGACATTTGTCCTAAATTGATCTATAGACTTTTGTATTCATGTTTTGGTAGGATTGCATCATCCTTGGACTTATGTCCTAAATTGATAGGGTTTGATCATCCCGTAATTGATCTATATAATTTTGTCTCTGGGAGGTGGAAGGAATATTGCATTATCCTTGGACTTATTTACTAAAGTGATAGGGGCTTATCATCTAGTAATTGATTCTAAATCTTTTGTCTCCATGAGGTGGTAGGATTGCATCATCCTTGTACTTATGTCCTAAATTGATAGGGGTTTATCATCTTGTAATTGATCTGTAGAATTTTGTGTCTGTGAGGTGGTAGGATTGAATCATCCTTGGACTTATGGCATAAAGTGATAGGGGATGATCATCTAGTAATTGATCCATAGACTTTTTTCTTTGTGAGGTGAAAGGATTGCATCATGCTTGGACTTATGTCCTAAAGTGATAGGAGTTGATCATCATGTAATTGATCCGCATAATTTTGTCTCTTTGAGTTGGTAGGATTGCATCATGCTTGGACTTATGTCCTAAAGTGATAGGCGTTGATCATCCCGTAATTGATCTGAAGACTTTTGTCTCCATGAGGTGGTATGATTGCATCATACTTGGACTTATGTCCTAAAGTGATAGGGATTGGTCATCCCGTAATTGGATCTGTGGACTTTTGTCTTTTTAATAGGATTGTATCATCCTTGGACTTATGTCCTAAAGTGAAACAATAGGATTGTATGTTTCATAACTCAAGTTAAGTTAAACAATAACTTTAACCAACTTTCTTTGAAAAACGTTGCATGGGCATCCTGAAGGCTGAAATATTATGCCTCTCCATAATGCCACATTTTGGGAACAATTAATCTCTCGCTTTAAATAACATTACCATGTGCTAATTCTTGTTTCACTCTGTCAGAATGTGTCTCATATGTCTGACAAAATACAAAATACAAATTTCATGCTGTCAACGTTTTTGATGTTTTTTTAGTGAAAAGTTCACATATCATTGAAACAATTTGCTATAAATAAACTAAATAGCTGATATTGAGATTACAATTAAATTTGGTTGATAAGAATTATAAGAAAACAACACTTAAATAACCATAATTACTGGAACCTCCATATGTTTGGGCTTTATGGTGGATTCCTGCCTAGCTAAAGATACCAAAACATGAGTTAGATTAAAATGTCCAAAAAACAAAGATGAAAAACTTGTTAAGAAATTAACACAACCTTTATGTTGAAGAAATTCTCTAATTGATATTCGGTGCTACTTATATTCTTTGATTATGGGCAGCAAAAACTTGTTAGGAACATAACACAACCTATATGTTGAAGAAAGTATTTAATTGACATTCGGTTCTACTTTTTTTCTTTGATTATGGGAAACATAAACACTGAAACATATTCATCTACATCATCATTATGTAAATATTGAAATAACAACAACATCAATAGCATGTTAGTGCTAAAGCAACATCATCAATAAATTCTATATCATCATCTGCATTATCATTATAATGATGTTGGAAAATCATCATCATCAACAACATAAAAATGTTGAAAAAACATCATCATCATCAACACAAAGTTTTGTGACTTCAACCACATCAACATTATCAACATGGGGTGCTCGGACCACAACAGAAGGTGTTGGGCCCACAACCGCATCATCAACATTAACATACAAATGTTGAAGCAACATCATCATCAATATTAGTATATAAATAATGAAACTACCTCATCATCATCAATATAGAAATATTGAACCTGCCATATCATCGGTATGGAAATACTGAACCTGCCACATCAACATCAGTATGACAATACTAAAATTGCCACATCAACATTAGTATGAAAATGCTCAACCTGCAACACACATGATCCAATTACGGGATGATCAATCCCTTTCACTTTAGGACATAAGTCCAAGGATGATACAATCCTATTACGAAGACAAAAGTATGTGGATCCAATTACAGGATGATCAATCTCTATCACTTTAGGACATAAGTTATTGTTTCAGAAAGTGCAAACCATTTAAAATCATTTTCATTTTCATTTTTCATTATACGCCACATTTTTGGAAAGTGCAACCATTTAAAATCATTTTCCTTTTGTTCAATCTTCATTGAACCATCTATATGTTTACTCGGTATCATGGAAAGGAATATGCTGATATGGGCTGCTATATTGTTTAAGAATTGCATTGTTGTTAATTCTATTTCATATTTATAAACACACTCTAAATATTGTAAAGATATTAGTGGAGCCTTGCAAATACAATATAAATTACAAGTATTATAAAAGTATGTAGAAACATTGGCCAATTTTATTCATTCTTAAATTTTCAACTAAAATTGTGTGGCTCTATGATTTAAATATTCTTTTCTAAATGATTTTATATAGTTTTTGGACAGTTTTGGTGATGTTTTTTCCTATGGAATTGGGTGAATTATTTTATAAAAAGTAGAAATTAGTTATTTAAAAAAAAAGCATTTAAAATTAAATGATGTGTTAAATTTTAGCCTCTAAAATCCCCCCTTATACTAATACACTAATGATTTTGCTTTCAAACATGCTCTTTAGGCTTAGGTTTGATGCTTTGATACTGAATTTTACATATGCGTATTTTGTATTTCCATGCCTATTTATATTGATTTTTTGCACTAGTTTTCATAATAGAACGGGGGAAAACATCCAAGGAAGAAAGGATTTATGTTTATAATTATGAGGGTGTAGCTAGATACTACACTCATATTTCATGTTTTCAACTATTATAATTGGGATGGATTGAAACACAAATGTGCTTAATTTGAATGTGAGCATTTAATATTAAAAATTTGATACATTGTCTCATTTTTTCTAATGAAAACCTTTAGAGGAAATCATATTAATGATGTTGAATAGACACTGAGTTAGATGATATTTTTTACTATATATATATATATATATATAACTTAATGTGAATGAATTATGATATGAAGATTGTTACCAAGTACATGATTATATGATTATTTGAAATTGATATTTATCTTACATTATATTTAAACATTAATAGTCTATACTTTGAAGTGAGATTAGAGTTTCGAATATTGTGTTTCATCATATTTAGTTTTACATATATACCTATAATGAGTTTTATGTAAATGAATTATGATATGAAAATTGTTACTATGTACTACATAATATGATTATTTGAAATTGTTATATATCTTGTATGCTATTTATTTGGAATGTAAAAGATTATTGTGTTTGGTCATGTTTAGTTTTCCATATATGCCCTTAATGGGTTTTATATGAATGGATTATGATATGAAAACTATTACTATATACAAATTATATGATTATTTGAAATTGTTAGATATCTTGTGTTTTATTTCAATATTGAATAATTGTGTTATTTCAATGGAAAATGTAATGCAAAATAATTGTGTTATTTTTAGTGGAAAATGAAACATGATATTTTGGTGAAATAATTTATTGTTTAGTTTAACATTTAAGAGCACGGAGGGTTATTTGTTGATGATTAATCAGGAGAAATCATAATTTTTTTCCTTTTGTATTAATACACTTCTTCAAATGGTTGAGTTTGTTGGGGTCTTAGATTGTTTTATTCTTTCAAAGTTTTATTGTTTATTTCATTGCTTATGTGAGTGGTTTCCTTAAAGTGTTCATAACTATGTTTACGGAATAACAATGAGCACAAGTGATGCATGGCGCCCTAAGGATTTGTAGGATGTTGAAGTAGGGTTGAGCCTCATAAACGTATTGTGACTCTCAATGCTTATAGCAGTCACACATATTCTGACTTATTAACACCAATCCATGGCAATTATATTGATGATCAAAGTTATAAAAATATGATAATATATGTAAGCTTTGTTAATTGATATGATAATATATGTAAATTGACCAAAAAAAAGTTCAAGACATCTTTACTACTCTACGTTAAGAAGTACCAAAAAAAATTATTGTTGAAAAGTTACATAGATATTTATAACTATACAAAGAAAGCCTTGAAACTAGGTTCCTCGCATGATTAAAAAAATAACAAAAGATAGCAATTTAAAAAACCATTTTACATATCATAATAAGATTTTACAAAGCATTGACAATCATGGAGAACACAGAACTGGCATGTGCTTCTACAAGCTTCTTCTATCCAAACTTGGATAAGGTAATGTAGATATCTATATGGTGAGGGAAAAAAACAACTCCATCATACTCTCTGTGTAACTAATAACTCTTTGTGTAAACCCCAAGATGCTCCAAATCGTGATGTGAAGACGTAGGCTCGTACGGACATTCCATTGGCTATACTATCGAATCTGACTCTTCAATGCACTGCTTTTCCACTAATGCATAAGCTTAGTGTTCTTTGCGCAATACTTGTTCTTGTTTATGGTTGCTGTAAGGGGTGCAATAGGACAGATGAAACCAGTTGATGTATTCTAGGTCTAATTTTGTTTAAATTGAAATCTTTGACAAGACGGCAGAGCATCCATCTCCGGAAGACGGTACACTGGTACAACACGGGTTGCTTACTTGCCAAAAACCAAAGAAGGAGAAGAAGTTCTTCAACTCTTGAAGATTGCCTGGAATCGTCGTCTAATCTTCACTGTGGAAACATCTGTGACAACTGGAAGAAGTGACACAGTCGTGTAAGTTTCAGGTCTTTAAACTATGCAGCTTCTGAATTTTGTTTTTGATCAATGTTCCAGCATAAATAATGATATGCCTATTTGGAAACGTAATTTGTATAAATTGAAGATTAAAGGAATTAAAAGTAGCTGTCTGACACAAGAATGCCACGTATAGTTTTTTTTTAAAGTCTTTCACCAAACTTTGAATCTTTAAATTGGAATCTTTGACAAGACAGCAGAGCATCCATCTCCCAGAAGACGGTACACTGGTACAACACGGATTGCTTATTTGCCAAAGACCAAAGAAGGAGAAGAAATTCTTGAACTCTTGAAGACTGCCTGGAATCGTCGTCTAATCTTCTCTGTGGGAACATCTGTGACAACTGCAAGAAGTGACACAGTCGTCTAAGTTTCAGGTCTTTAAGCTATGCAGCTTCTGATTTTTGTTTTTGATCAATGTTATGCCTATTTGGAAATGTAATTTGTATAAAACCTTGGGCGGTTATTTGATTATTCAATTTGGTCGATGTGTTAAACAAGTTTTTCAAGTTTTTCATCTTTGTTGGTTGGACATTTTAATCTAATTCTCATGTTTTGGTATCTTTAGCTGGGCAGGCATCCACCATAAAACCCAAACATATGGAGGTTCAAGTAATTATGGTTATGTAAGTGTTGTTTTCATATATTTTTTATCAACCAAATTTAATTGTAATCTCAATATCGACTATTTAGTTTATTTATAGCAGTTTCTTTCAATGATATGTGAACTTTTCACTAAAAATATAAAACGTTTATGGCATGAAATTTGTGTTTTGCCAGCCATGAGACATATTTTGACAGAGTGAAGCAGGAATTAGCGCATGTTAATGTTATTTAACGTGGCGTTATAGAGAGGCATTAATATTTCAGGCTTCGGGCTTCCTATGCAAAGTTTTCAAATAAAGCTGGTTAAAGTTATTGTTTAACTTAAGTTAAGCAACTATTATTCAGTCTAGGAAAGTACAACCATATCCATCATTTTCGTTTTGTTCAAGCGTCACTGAACCATTTATGTTCAGTGGGTATCATGGCAAGGAATATGCTAATGTGGAATGTTATATGCTTAGTGGGTATCATGACAAGGAATATGTTAATGTGGAATGTTATATTGTTTAAGAATTGCATTGTTGTGAATTTTATTTCATATTTATAAATATATTGTAAAGACTACAATGTAGTAGTGGATCCTTTCAATGCTGATTTAGACTTGACTTTCATGCTTTGATACTAAATTTTATATATGGGTATTTTGTATTTCTATGTTTATTTATATTCATTTTTTTCCACTACTTTTCATAATTATGATGGTGGAGCTACATTGAGATTTCATATTCTCAATTATTATAGTTGGAATGTTTTGAAACACAAATACATAGTTTGAATGTGAGCATTTAACATTAAAATTTTGATACATTGTTTCAATTTTTCGAATGAGAATCTTTACTATTATGTTTGTTGTGTTTAGTTAGTTATGTGAATGGACTATGATATGAATATTGTTACCAAGCAATGATTATATGATTATTTGAAATTGTTATTTATCTTACATTTTATTTAAACATTAATAGTGTATTTGTATTCATAAAATAAAAGAGTGTAGTATTGTAGGGATTTATTCACTACTTTTTCATCAATTACTATGAACGTGCACATTAGACTCCTTTTATGTTTTAAATTATTAGTTCATTTGTGGGCCCATAGGATACAATTGTCTTTTTGTCATCATCAAAATAATATTTTTTAAACTAAGAAAAAATGCATAACATTCAGAATCCCTATATGAATGAACTTGCTCCATCGACTAGCCTTGCTAGGTCTAGGATTAACTCATGCATGTTTTGATCAAAATCCAGATGAGAGAGGGGGTGGGGGGGAGAAAACGGGAAAAACATATAATAGGTACTCTTGGTTTCTCCTTTTTTGTGTGTCTTTAGGTGTTTATTATGGAAAATGATTTCAATGTGTGCAAGCTTGATTTCCCATATTACCCCCACTTTCATTGTCTTTCCGTCCTCTCTTATGATTGATGTCCACTCATAAGCCTCGGTCAAATTTTCCCAAAGCCATGTCACCTTGAACTTCCTAGGACAGTGAGAGATTGCCTAGCTTTCCTTGGAGAGCTGTCAATGGATGGAAATATGCCCCTATGATTTGTCATGTTCCCCACATAGTACCCACATGCAACGTCCCATCCAACATCTTCTAACATATCCCAAGTGGTGGTTGCACCTTTTAAGGAGCGCTGATGTGGGGGTTGCACCTTCTTAACACATCCCAAGTGGGGGTTGCGCCTTGTAGTTTGCAAATTGTTGATGTGTTCGCGTGTCGGATCCTAGGTGAAACCTTAATCTCTTCAGCTCTTCTCTAATAAATTTCAAGCTTAACTTATCATAGACTTTTGATATAGCCAAATTCAAAAGCATCCCCTACTTTTTGGTGACTTTTAAATAATGAATCACTTCATGAACCAATATTACCCCATCCAAAATTTGTCTCCTTCCACAAAACCGGATTGCTCCAGTGACATGATGAACCAATTGCTCCAGTGACATGATGAACCAGAGAATGGGATTCAGTCTTTTGGCCATAACCTTTGTGATGATTTTATAAATCACATTGTGTATAGTTATGGGTCTAAACTTACCATGAGAATAAACCCCTTAAATATTGGGGATGAGAGTAAAAAAGGTAGCATTAAACACTTTAACCACTCCTTTGTCCTACTTCAAATCCTCCACTATCTTCCAAACCTCCTCCTTAATGAGGTCACATAAATGATTAAATAAATTAGTGGAATTTATCAGGGCTCAGATCATTTCCTTCTACCATCTAACGAACTGCCTCCTCAATCTTCATGAGATCAAGTGAGGAATGAGCTGAGTGACATGAGCAATTTATTCCCTCTTGTCTACTTTTTATTCTTACATAATATTTCCACAATATTTTACCAATTCCGATTCCATGTCCTCCCTAGTTTCCACATAAGAGTCAGCCTCGGTCTTCAGCTTACAATATATATATTTTATTTAATTTTTATCTATTCTATAGGACTCATCTATGGAAAAAATTAATATTACACTCACCTTCCTATAGCCATTGGTTTCTAGATTTTTGCTTCCAATATATTTCTTCCATACATTTTGTAATATCCTTTTTTGGAATTTTGGAGAAAATTAGAAATTGGGAAAAAATCAAGCTTAACTAGTCATGACTCTAGAGGGTTCCAACTTTCACCAATGGTCTCGAATTTAAAATACAATGGTATGGTAAGTATTAAATCATACCAAGGTCGACTGTAGACATTTTTTATTTGACTTTAGCCTCTACAAAATTGTTTGGGGATAATGATAGAAAGGCCAAAAATACCAGGAAATTCTGATGAAATCCCCCCTAGGGTGTAGGTGAACTGGGCTTCCCAACTCATGTATGAACCTACCAAATTTGTAATCAGAGTATGGATAATTATATAATACCTCATGTACTGTCATTACACATCATTATTAGTTACTAAAACTGGTTATAAAGTTCCACAATTGTTTGATAACTTTCAGTGAAATTGGTTATGGGGAAATTGCATAACTAACTCGATTTTGACATATGAAAGGTATAGTTAAAGGCTCAAATAAGGGAATGACATATAGAGACCATATAAAGAATAAAAATTGCTACCCAAACATTTTTAAACACCATATAAATACCCTCATACAAGTCTTGTATACAACACATTCAGTATGGGAGTCAAATACATGAAAACTAGTGAATTAGTAACATGGAATTGCAAGAGTTTAACATATGGATATCTTGGATTTCAACCCACATAGAATAGAAACATGAAAATACAGAGTAACGATTCATATATTTCTTTCATGAAATCATCAAACTCGGAGAAAATTCCTTATACAGATCTGATACAATACTTCTTCAAGATTGAAGCCAAAGTCATGGAAACTAGTGATTCAATGGCATGGGAATGCAAGATTTTTCACACACGAATTTATTGGATTTCGAGAAACAAAGCATATGGAAATGAAATTACAGATTATTACATGATATATTTCTGTCACAAAATCATTCAACTCATATAATATCCCTCATATAAACATGGTATAAAACTACTTCAAGATTGAATCCAAAATCATATGAAAACTAGTGATATAATGACATGAGAATGCAAGCTTTTTACACATGAGTTTCTTGGATTCCAAGATGAATAGAATATGGAATTGAAAGTACAGAGTATTAAATAATATATTTCTTCCCAAACATCATCAAACTCATAGAAAAATCCTCATACAAATTTGATATAAAACTACTTCAATATTGAAGCCAAATCCATGAAAACTAGTTATTCAAGAGCATGGGGAATGTGAGCCTTTCATAGATGTATTTATGATATTTCGAATTGCAGAGAATATCAACATAATATTACAGATCCATACATCATAGATCAAGTCTTGGGAATCAACTATACTCAGCAAAGCGTAAGCACCAATCCAACAAGTGCGCTTTTAACATGACAGTATGGGGAAATGGAGAAGAAGAAATAAGAGAATAGGGAGATAGAAGAGAATTTTACTGGATGAACCTTCAACCTAAAATTAAAAATCATCCATCAACCAACTTGGAAAGGAATCCTCTTAAGGTTTATTTTCCCTCCATGGTATTCATGATTCCTCCTAAGTTTGATTTTCCCTCCATGGGATTCCTCCAACTCATCTTTGTGGTTTATTAACTCTCATGACACTTGTCTTCCTCTTCATGCTCCAATACTTTCCCCGATTCGAATGGATGCCTCTAACTCCCAAATTCGACCTATTGGTGGCTATTTTTATCCCTGTCATATCATATTTGTCATATGTATGCAATCAGGTCTAAATTTGTCATACTTGTCATATAATATTTCATCATTTGTTTTCATAGTGCATGAAATCTCCTTCCAAGTGGCAGATGTCTTCTAGTCTCTTCCTCTTCCACGGGATTTATTCTCCTTTACTATCCGAATTCCTTATCTCATTATATGATATTTGACACCACATCACCCTCCAATAATGTTACAATACCCATGTGTTCCAATTTGTATGAATATCATGCCAAGTGTGTAGGGAATCTAGTAATCCAAAGGCTCCACAAGCTTCCAAGTGTCTTCATGAACCCATGCCACCTTATTTTCTTATCATTTATCATTTATGTGACCCATTTGAGTGTGAATATGGTAAAATAAAGCCCATTTGGGTCCCATAGACCGTTATTACAAAATTTATGTCTCCATCTTATTTGGAAATTATTTAGTTGGGGACATGAAAGTCCTCTACACTCAATATTTCTTGTCCTAAATCAATTTCAAACATGGATTTTAAATAACTATTTTTCCTTCCAAAAATTTGCTTCAAACCTTAACTGCAATTTGTGTAGTGGCACTCATGTACTATCATTGTGTGTTTCCAAAAGTAAAGATATGTGGATATTTGAATATTGATATATCCTGTGACATCACCACTAACACCAAAAGGATTAATAAAAAACCTCAAAACAAAATTTTCACAAATAATCTTTACCCCCGTCTTTTTAAAACAATTTCTGAACTTTCATCCCTTTTTGCTTCTGTCTAATTATTTGAAGTTGTTACTGAGTTTCCAAACATGAATTTCCAATATTTTGAAAAAGCTTCAAAGAGAAACCACCACACTTGTTTCTGCTCTACTCTGATTAGAATCACCTTCTCAATTGGTGACTCAATATCCCATACTGCTTCTTGCCCCAAAAATTGAAACAAAGCAATACCTGGATCACACTGCTTTTATTGCACCCTTCCAATCATCATGAGTACAAAACATAGATCATTAAAGGACATAGCTACATCATACAATTGTACATCAAGAAGGTACCTCATCAAAGGATCGTGACAGTGCTTGTACATACAAGTAAGTAGATCATCATGTGGCCCATACACACAAGCATCAAGTATTATATCAAATATGCTCCAATGGAAAAGATGAGGATCCCATGTCCCATAATGTTTCTCCAAAAGAATGTAATATGAAGCAAAATAATAACCATCCATATGTTCTTTCATCCAAGAAGTTAATGAAGAAACTCCACCAAAATTTGAACCAAATAAGGAGCAAAGAAAACATGAAGTCTTCAAGTGACTCAAATAAGTCTCATCAATACACCCATGAATATGTATATCATCATGAAATAACAAAGGATGTTTCTGCCAATAATAATGTTCTTCAATCATATATCTATCCACCCATGTGTGGGATTAATTTCCTCCAACATCAAATGGACTATGCAAGGAGCAAGGAAAATCACGAGTCTCCAATTGACCCAAATGAACATAATAGGTGCATCGATGTAGATGCATATCATCACAATGTAGAAAATTATTCTTCTGCAAATGTAAATAATATGAAAATCTATTCATGCCATCATCAAAAAGTGATATAGGAATCCCATACTCCTCATATGGCACCATCAAAAAGAAACCTTTCACCCATACTTTGTTAGAATGAATCCTGCAAAATGTGGAAGTGTAAGATGTAGGAGAAAGAACCAACTCACCCAAAATATTAGAAGGTGCAAAATTTTCATCATGTGAAGGATCCATAGGGGTAGGAACATGCACCTCCCTCAAAAATGAAAAACTTTCCTCATAGGTTGGTTCCAAGGTAGTGGAATCATGAACTTATCCAAAAAGTGTGTAACTAGTTTCAAGAGGCAACTAAAGTTCCTATTCCACCACAAAAATGGATTGGATGTCATAAAGGTTATTGTCAAACACATCAAGAACCTTCAATTTTCCATGTTTCTCATGATCGCTCATGTCATGAGAATCCTCCAAGCAATCTACCATATGCCAATCTGAAACATAGGAAGAAAAACAAGTATCTTGCAACCTCTTAAGAAGTTTCTCACTTTGAGTTATGGTCTTATGAATATCATAATTATTATTCAAGTATGCTTCATGTAACCATTCATTAATATCAACGAAATTGTTTCTATAAAAAATCAAAGACATGAAATTACCATCGATGCTGCAAATTGCTCTTTGGATATTCTCCATGTCTTCAAGGAATGATGGCTCCTCCAATGAAGAAAATTTCCAACAAGAATTTGACACCACTGATTTAGCGTCATTGGGTACTCTAAGGGCCTCATGGATATTCCTTTCACTCATATTCAAATACCCTTCAATGAAGGATGGTTCATGTCAAAACCCCGAATTTTCACAAAAAATTAAAATTTTTAATGTAACATAAAATGTCTAAAGTCGTAGTTAAATAACTACTCACAACTAGCGGAAAAATGAAACAGTTAAGAATAATACCATTTTAATTTTGATATGTTAAGTTTAGGACCTACATTCAATTGCCTCTAGCTGTACTAATGATTTGCTTTTGTCAAGTAGGTGAGAAGCTATGTTCTAAACTAGGACTTACTTAGCAATTGCTAACTAAGCTGGATTTTTGGTTCTTAGAGGTTCAGCAGGTAAATTTTTGAACAAGTAGGAGTTTTTTTTTGCGTTAAATCAAGAATTAATTCTTTAGCATAATAAAAATGCTAAATCATAATTTGATTAATAGAAAGCAAGGCTACGCTTAGGTAAAGTACTTTCTTTGTTGTTTTTTATTCTATGACAATAACTTAAGTTAGTCATAAAGACCAATATCCTTAATATACTAGTGTTCTTTATCAGCATGAGTTCTACTTAAGTTTTCTTTCTGATGTTATATGCCAAGTTACTCACAAGTTCTACTTATGATCATAGGCTCATGATTTAACATAAAAACACTTTTAATGAAGCATGAAATTACTGCTAATGCTATGCCTAATGTTCAAAGTGCTACTTTATAAGCTTGAGTATAATTCTAAAACCTTCAAAGAAAAGGTTTACTATTTATCACACAGGTTTACTTTTAGTTCAGCTCGAGTAGTGACGATTATCATCTTCTTTATTTAAACATAGTTACAATTGTCTACTTGATCTACTAGCCATCAAGCTATAATTTCGATTTTCTAAGTTTCACCATGTCACATGTATTATTGTAATACTACATTATCATACCATGTAAATGAATTACTGAGTGATTTTCCTTTTAACCCTAGGTAGTCTTACTGCCTTGCAACTACCAAGGTGTAGTTAAAATATTGGTCTGATTTATTAAGAGTTTGGTTCTTTATAGAAACCAAAAGAACAAAACTCCCAAAAAGTCTTCCAACCATAATACTATCGACTTATGCATTTGTAGGAGTTATACTCTAGTGGAATTACTACCTAACATTTACTTACATACAATTAACCTATAAAAAATTTACTTTATCAACTTGTGTATACATAATACTTGTCTTAAAGCATAGCATTATTCATTAAATATAAGGTTTGATTGAATAGCCAAATAGTAGTGATATCGACTCAAAGTCAAAGGCATAGAATCCACTATTGTTCTTCACATAAATATTTTCACAAAAGATCGATTTCAAGGTTTTCAAAATACAAATGTTAACTATATATACAAATGCTTTTACTATAGCTTGGTTATATTGTTTAACCAAATGCAATGATATGAATTGACTTTATAACAAATATTAGCATCGTGGTTATCATATAAATAATTGGCAATAATAGGGTTCACTCGATAATGCAGGAGAACTATATAGATTGACCCTCTGCTGATTAAAAATCTTGATGGGCACGTGGATGAGTATCCACCATGCATTGGTCGATTTAAAAACTTGCAACGAAACCCTATATTCTTCATTCTCCTTCGAGGGTTTGGCTCTGCGCTGCTTGGGTTCCTTCACGACCATCAGAGGCTCACTGGTATGATGTTTGACAGTCCTTAAGTGAGTGGTAAAGTGTTATATCGTTGTGCAAGACTTAAAGAATTCCTAGTTTGTATGATGGTTTCATTCTGGAAGTTTATGAACACCGTGAGGGTGGTTTTCTTATCTCTGTCAGTAGTTTAGAGAGTTCGGCATAGCGTTACCCTTGTCTCTGCTCGTGGCTTGCTCCTTCGTCGGTGTAAAACTGAAATAAGAACCTCGCTTCCTTTGTCACAGGTTTGGCACGAGGGTGTTGTTTTTTCAACGTGCAGTTCCTTGAACTGGTTTGGTTACCTCCTCGGCTCCAAATTTCTTACTTTCAGGTAAATAGAATTACCATGTTATTAATTTTATTATCTAGTTATAATTTTAGCATAATGAATATAGTATCTAACTAAAGCATTCGGTCTTGTTCTTGCAGGTTATAGTTCATCTTCGGGCTTGAAAGAAACCTCTCCAATGCTGGTTGACTTCATGGCCAAATGGGTAAGCCCGATTTAACATGGCATCTCCCTACTTGCAATGGTTAATGGAAAGGATTTACAGTGTTAAGGGAAGCATGTATTCAATTCCTCCAATGTTTAGATGCTTAGTTTAAATTATTACTTAGTTTTGTTGTTAAAAACCCTCCCATATTGCTGGGTAGCTTCGGCTTATAAGCCGTGACTTGTATTTAGTTTTACTCTATCTGTAAAAATGATTATAGCCTTACGGCCTGATAATATCATACTCTGATTGTTGAGATATGAGGGTTTCTCCTGTACTCAAGGATTTAAAATGACTCCAATTTCGATTCTCTAGTTTGTTCAATTGATCTTTTTAAATGCTAGAACTGTATAATTGATTTTTCTTCTTCCACCATCCATGGAATAATTTATTATTAATAATATCTTTTATAAGTAAAAAGTATTATTATGAATACTGTAGATCAACCGTAATGTAAAATTTATAATCTTATACTTATCAGTTCAGGATATAATAGCTAGGGTTTACTGGAAATGAAACCCTTGTATAAAATGCATTCTTAAATAATTTATTATTTGGGCACTGCTTTCTTGTTACCTCTGTTTCGCTATTACAAGTACAATGTTGTTCATTAACTTGTTTGTGAAGTATTTAAATTAAAAGGGTTGATAAATATATTATAAAGTTTTTAAGTTAAGAGTGTAATCAGTCTAATCCACAATTTAATAGATTCCTTGTTATATATGTTTACACAGTTATCAATGTAAATGGTTAAAACTTATATGAATTAGATTATAAATGGATAAATAAATTGCTAGGGTTTTGACCCTAGGTATTTTCTTGCACGGGATATAAGACTGTTGGTTAAAATATAAAATAGTTTCATACTATTCTGTAACTTAGAATTTATTCTGAGCTCTGTAAAGAATAGAAGGTTAACTCTGTAACTCTGTTTACTTTTCATAAATGAAGGGTTTATAAACATAACCCCAATCTGGTTTATATTAAGTAATAGTTTAATATTTAGTTAATAGTTTTAAAAGATAAATTGTGTGGTTAATAACTTGTTTATATACTTAGTTGTTATCTTCTATAAACTTTTATTGTATCAGTATACTATTACTGTAACTCTAGTGTAGTTTACTATTTCTTTTCCTGCATTTTTTTATTTAGTTAAACTAAGTAAAAATAGTAAACACAAATCACCCATAACACTGTTCTTTTAATAATATTTTAAACATTGAAATAAATTTACTCTGCTATCTACAGATACAAAATCCTATCTACTATTTTCATTCTCTTAAGAATTCTTTTATCCACTTAAAGCATTCTAATCGTGCTAGAGTATGACCTAGCTTCCAGGTGTGGAAAAACACAATTTAGAAATTTATTTTCCTTCTAACTCACTATTCTCTAACCAATTTCATTTCTACAAAAATCTAATAAGAATACTAAATCTAACATTTCACAACTCTGAACTTTTAACATTCATATAGCAGTTTAACTAATACTTATTTAACTAAAGCAATAAAATAAAATAACATAGAACCTGTTGAGGACAGACGACAACAGCTTTAGGAGGTCGTTCCTCCCTACCAATCTCCTAGAGAGTGCTCAAACAATGCTTCCTCAGGACCCCCGAGCATGTTCCTGGTCTTCTTGGCTGAGAACTGGTGGAGAATGCAAACAGTAGAACCCTCTGTCAATTGACTAGTTCAATACCTCAGTAAAACACTCTGCTCTTAGTAGTATGATCTTCAGCTTAAAAGCTGCAACTAGACCAATCAGCAGTTATCCCCTCAAACAATTTCCAGATTTCCCTTCCATTGAATTTCTCTGAAGTACATTCATTCAACCTGAATGATCACTTCTCTAGAATGAGCAGCCTCAGCTCTCTTTAATCGGAACTTTTATTAAGATTGCCTAGTTCTTTTTGGGTCAGTTTTCATTAATTGAGCCACCTGCTCTGATTCCACTTTCTTGGGGAATCATGACAACAAATGTAGGGAGGTTTCCACTTACAACAGTTGGAAGTGGTTTGAGGATGCTACCACATGTCAGTTTTCTCTCCACCCAGTCTCCTCCACCAATTTCACCAGTAAACACTCTTTTAACAACTCTCCTAAGCTGTTTTCTCCTCATTTATTTATTTATAAATTAAATATTTAGAATTTACATTAAATATCCTTGACCCACTAGGTCATCAATTACAACTTAGCATAAAATTTAACATATTGTTCCTCAAATAATATAAAATTGTTTTTGCAAAATTGGGGCATGTGACAGTTCATGGGAGCGAACCTCCGCTTCTTCTTCTTCTTCATTTGATCAACTTATTGAAGCTCAAGTGGTGATGGGGAAGTTGATCTTGGTTATTCATTAGCTGCTAAAAGGTCTTCATATTTATTCTCATGATAAATTTGTATTGCAACAACATTTTCAAATCTTATCTCCATGTCACGAACATAGAGTTGTGAGAACCCATCAGTAGGTACTCCTTCACATTTCATGCATCCATCAGTAGATGCCCATTGGTCCATGTCCATAGTATAATGTGTATTGGAATTATATTCAATAGTTTTAAGGTGCTATTATTCATTCTCATGTGATTTTTCCTCATATTTTTCAAAGTCACGTGGGAGTGACTTTCGATCCTCTTGATGTAATGTTTTTTCTCCTTCACCATCCATAGAACTTGGTGACTCCTTGGTCTCCTCCATACTTCTGGATTGTTGATTGTTCCTTAATGAGTTCAAATATGCATTATTATGTCTAAATCCATAAAAAATCATAAAATTATTCAAAAATAATTGTCTTATGTGTCTCTCCATCATAGAAACTACTACTATCCCTTGTTTCCATCTTACCCTTCACTTGGCTAACCATCAATTTGAACACTTGCATAATCTGCTTGGTTGTTCATAAAAATATGACTTAAAGCATTTATTAAATTTATTTATATCACCCATAAATACAATAGGTTCCAATACCATGATCTGATACCATTGTAATGTCCATTTTTGGAGTTTTGGAAAAAATTACAAATTGGGGAAAATTCGAGCTTAACTAGTTATGACTCTAGAGGATTCCAACTTTCACCAAATGGTACCGAATTTGAAATAAAATGGTATGGTTAGTCTTAAAATGTACCAAGGTGGTTTATGGACATTTTTTATCTGAATTTATACCTCTACAAACATGTTTGGGGATAATGACAGAAAGGCCAAAATTACTAAGAAATTGTGATGAAATCCCCCCTAGTGTGTAGGCCAACTAGGCTTCCCAACTCATGTACGAACCTCCAAAATTTGCAATAAAGGTATTTGTACTAATATAATACCTCATTTAATTTAATTTCACATATTTATTAGTTCTTCAAACTGGTTATAGAGTTCCACATTCGTTTGATAACTTTCAGTGAAATTGCTTATGGGGAAATTGCATAACTAACTAGATTTTCACATATGAAAGGTAGAGTTAAAGGCTCAGATTGGGGTGTGAGATATAGAGACCATATACAACATAAAAATTTATGACCCAAAAGTATTAAATACCTTATAAATCCCCTCATACAAGTCTTGTATATGGGTGCATCCATGCAGGTGCGTTACAATTTTTGGCAAGGCAATTTTGACAAAAACAAAATAACGCACCTCGATAGAGGGTTTAGAAAATGGTCGATCAAGGTTTTCTTAAACCCTTGATTGATATTTTATTAAACCCTCAATTGAGGTGTTAATACCTCTATCGAGGGTTTAGAAAAATCTCGATCGAGGGTTTAAAAAACAGCTCGATTGAGCATCTCTAATCATTATAAATATAAATAGGCAACAAACCATGATTTAATTCATTGTATTTGTTGCATAGAAATTTAGTGAAATAATATTAGAGACAAGTTATAGATATAATAGATGTTTATAGATGAAAAGAATCATTTATATTCATTTTTAGATATGGGTCATAGAGTAATCGGAGTTATAGATATGATTGTTCACATCTATAACTCCAATTACTCTGCGACTAATATTTACACATAAAATCTAGAGGAAGTGGCAGTAGTAATGATTTTACTTGTTTCTTCTTCAAGGTATTTACTATTACCCATAAGTATCATTCTTCTAGTTGAATTTATGTTTTATTTAATTTTTTTATCATATAATTCTATGTTTGATTTTAATTGAATTCGAAGACCTTGTTCCCATGAGCAATACAATATTTTAAAAACTTTGATTAAAGAAATTTTTGGGTGTCCAAATTCCTGTGCACACATGAATATTTTTTTAGTTAAAGTTTTGAAAATCTCGATTGAGCTGCTAGCTCGATCAATCTTTTCTCTAACCGCACATAAAAATTCAATAGAGGTATTTAAAAACACGTGTAAAAGATCAATCAATGGTTTTAGAGACCTTGATTGAACTCATATCTTGATCTTAAAATTGTATTTCCATATGCATCATGTAAAAATTCATTTAATGAAGTCTTCCAACATATGCTTGAACACCTTGTATATTGAATCCCCATTTGAATTCATGTCATTGAACATTTTCAATTCTTATCGAAATGAGAATTAGTATCATGTTTAGTTTCCATACTTTTTTTTTTTCGGATCCCACAGTCACCATAACACCTTTTCCTTTATTTATTTTCCTACACTCTTATCATTATGAAACACCAAAACAATTAGTCATGTGTTATTGATGTAAATTCTAATGTCATTCAATATTTTACTAGCAAGATTAACTACAAATGTGTGGTGCAATAAGAAGAGTAAACAATGGCCATTGATATAACCCAAGGAAATGAGGTCATATTTCTTTTTTCATGCTCACATTTTCATCTCTCGAAAGGTACTTAACTTGTTGATTCATAATTACTTGATTATAACATTCGTAATGCTATGTGTATCCTTGTAATAACTCGTGACATGAACCTTTATATATATGGTATATCATATTTGATTATTATCTGAGCACATTTGTGGGTTTGTCGACCACTTAGTATGTAACTCATGGCCCATTAATGCGATATATACTTAATAGGTATAAACCACATGATTAATAATTGAATTTAAGATATGTTAACAATCCCCAAATTTTGCATAGGTTTTGGCAATTAATACAATGCAATTTATTTTTTTGTTTTACACAACTATATTCTAACACTAAGATTACAATACTGAGAATTGTGATTAAGTTCATTCAATTCTATGTGTCATCACATGCAATTTCCTTTTTTTTTCTTACACAACTATCTAACACTAAGACTACAATAGTGATAATTGTGATTAAGTTCGTTCAATTCTATGTGTTATCAAAACCTTGTTCTTTGATATTGATATTAACGTGACGATAGTTTGCATGTTAAATATTTTGAGAATGCCCCATACCTCGCTTTCCCTCTACCTTATCCCAAGCCCAAGGTCAAGGACACATATCATTTGCAACATTAAATGCTTGGAGCAACACTTTTTATGCCTACGTGGAATTCTTAAAAAAAATAGCGAGAATGTTACAACATATTTATGTAAATTACATAGTTCATGATAATTGTGGAAATATTTAAGGATTTAAAATATGTTTCAATGTAGTGGGTATATTTATGGATTTAAATTATGTTTCAATGTGGGTGTAATATGCCCAAAAATTAAAAAAAATAAATAAATTATAGGCTAGTAAAAACTACCTAGATGGAACATTATTCACTTGCAGAACTATATCGTACACTTCATGTACCACTGTTTACTCGTAAGCTGTTTTTACATTATGTTATTTATTTTCAGTCATTATTATTCATGTATTTTACTTACGATGTCGTACTATTGTTTACTGCTTGATCTTATGTTTATACATCTGTCGTGTATGTGTCGTTACTGGATTTTAAATGCTCCGTCCTTTCTGCTTAGTCGTACTTGCTATTTACAAAGTCGCAACTTAAATTTATTTGTGGAAACAAAGTGGGTGGAGTGGCGGGACTCGTTCTCCCATGACGGTTTGAGAGGTGAAGGTGTTTACTTGTTCTCATGCTTACTTAGTTCTATGAACTAAGGCACCTATTTTATTACACATGCAATGCATACTTTGCGACGGGGTCTTGTTTAAAGACTACTGGAAGTATTGATCCTAAAGAATCCTACTGCTGGTTGACTTTGGTTCTTTTCCAACTTAGAATTATAACGAGGTAAAATACTATTCTCATTAATTTAGCTATCACTGCTAAATTTCCTGTACACTACTTATGCTTCATTATGGTTTTGTATCTTGTCGTTTATATTTTAGTATATTTTATGTTCTACGTTTATTTTATAGAAAATTATTAACATCTCCTATGTTATTTTATTTGCAGGTTTTTTCTTGGCCTAAAGAAAACCAAACCTTGATTTTTATAAAGTGTAAATATTAACATGGCATGTTTCATATGCCATGTTTACTAAGACTTTAAGCCTAGGGAAACCTTATTATGTTTAAGGCTTTAAGCCTATAGTTTAGATGTTATATTTAATATATAACCCATGTGGTTTGACTTAAGACTAGGGCAGACCAAGCATGGACTATGCAATAAACCTTAACATTGCAATGTATTAAACCTTGTAATATTACCTTGTGATAAGATTTCAGGTGGCGACATATCATATGGTTGAACCATATATGTTGGGGTTTAACGATTGCATGGTGGTGGAGACTATTGTTTGGCAACGATTGTAAACTATGGAAAGGTGGGTACCAACTGGTTCCATTAATGCACCTTCATTTTCGTGGCAACCTTCGCTTAGGATTGGATCACGATGGTTTGGTCATTTCACTTGTCGATTGGGGTTTGTCTTGGCTCTACACAGAGGATAATGGAGGTGACCTCCAGTCTAGGAAGGTAACCTTCGCTTGGGGTTTTCTTGCCTACTATTTCATGTTGTTCTGAAACTTCTATCATTGCCATACTTATAATTCAAGGTTTCATTGGTTGATTGCAGGTGTCGAGGTATGGTGGAGAGCAGCTTGACTCTAGCTTTGTCATGGTTTTAACTGTGAACAAAATGCAAGGTAAGCCTTGCCAACAAGCTTATGCTTGCTGTCTCTCAGTCTGTTTACATTGTGTTCAGTCATTTGATGTTGGGTTTCTTTGTGGGGTTTGAAATATCCTTCAAGCTTGTAATGCATGGACTTGGGTTTCTATTTTAATGTTGTGGTGGTTTTGGCTGTGGAGCAAAATCTCATTTCTCACTGGATCTGTGTATTTAATTTTTTGGGGGGTTTTATAAATTATCAATAGATTGGGGCTTTTGAGCCATGGGCTGCACCATTGCTTGCAATGGTGCCATATCCCATTGGCATGCTCGTGTGGACTTGACTGCGATGATGGAATTACCGTGCATAATGTAGATACTTTGCATTTTAATGATGTGGCAATGGTTATTATGCTTACTGTGTGTGGATGGAATTCATGCCGCGTTAATGGTTTATTAGTAGGGTTTAAGAACATGCATACTTCTTTGTTGTGGTCTTTGTGTTGAGTATTTTTATTTGGTTGAATGGTTAACAATGTGGGTTAAAATTCATGCCGTATATGGCTTGAGACTTTCCCTTAGTGGTTGCGATAGCTTCAATGTATTTTATTTACTGTTTATACTTCGTTGATTAGCTTGAGGGGTGAATCGTTAATAGAGTTAGTTTGTTTATTTTTCCATACTATGTATTTTTATTTGGTATGCCGTATATGGCTTGGGTGAATGTTGTGCATGGTTTCAAATGGTTGTTTTATTATTTTAGACATTTTGTGGATTTAGTATATAATGTGAATTATATAAATATGAGAGGGGTGCAAGCCCACGATGGCCTTCATTGCTGTAATTTAGAATTTTAAATGGACTTTGTGTAATTTAGATGGTGAAGATAGAGGTTGTGATTACAGCATTGAAAAGAGACAAGGGTCTTACGACCTTGCTATAGAATATTGGGTTGTTTATTATAGTGTTGATTTTATGTGATGTAGCCTGCATACTTTTAATGTATAGCGTGGCCTTGGTAAATAAAAGACACAGGGTTTGAATCCTATTCTTGGATAATTGTAATGAGTTGTATTTTATTTGGACGAGGGTTGGGATTGTATGCCCACAGGATTTGATTCGTGTCTCCATTGTAATTATTTGGATCTATGACATGATTTCAATATCGTTTAATGCACAAATCGATTTTTGTGTATGATATATTTGTTTAATTCATTATATGTAATGTTTGATGAGTTATGTAATTTTGTTTAATGTTTATGTATAAATGAATTGGTTCTTGATGGAGGCCTGCGATCTAGGTTTGTGAACCCACATGACCGAAGAGTGACCTCTGTTTAAAGAATGGCAGAGTTCTTTTAATTATTTTAATTGTTTACTTGGTTAAGTTATAAGAAATAGATATGAGGGGCCTTTAACGATTCATGCATGCGATTAAGGTATGGTTTTAAATTAGGATGATGGGTTTTATATGTGAACAGAGTTGTGAATCTAGGACCAAAATTTGGGATATTACAGTGGGGATAATATTTATGGATTTAAATTATGTGAATATTTATGGCTGTAAATTACCCCAGAAATCGCGTTGAGACGACCTGGAGTGATGCTTATTTTTCCATTGAACAAAGGAGAGAAATGATGCATGGAATTTAGTTGATTAGATGAACTTAGACGATTTGTGTCCCATCCATGTGGAAGCTCAGGACTACGATGATTTGCATTCCCAAGTGTACGATATGGATTCTATTTCTTCTTTCCCATAGAGGACAGATTTCTACTAAACACTTATGAGATTGCATGTACTGTATTAGATCCCACAACGTAGAAGGATGGATGGATAGTAGAGCAGGATGAGCCCACTTGTGATTTCTGTAACTTGTAATACTAGATGGAATCACCTTGGGGATCAACTGAAGTGATATGTTTATTTTTGAATTGAGCCAAGGAGAGAAATGTTGCACACAATTCAGTTGATGAGTTGAACTTAGGCGAGTTGTGTCCACATGACCTGGACTCTTAGGACTACAATCTACCTATGATATGGATATTCAAGAAATATATTTAAATCCCATAGCCCAGGACGAAATAAAACTAGACGATTAAGATAAAAATTAGTGTTTTCAAAGTCATATCACATAATTGTAGTTTTTTAAAATTAAAAATTATATATGAAGGAGAAAAGTATTTTTAGTATTTAAAACCTTTCACTACATTTCTATAACTCTAATTTTGATCCTCATTAGAGAAAATTTCAACTCAAAATGGGCCTCCTAAGGAAAATTAATAAAATAATAGTTTAAATAATAAAATAATATTTATTAATTTTGGAGGAAGAAAAAAAACTATTTTTTGTTCGTATTTTCGACATATCCCCCTGTATTTTTACTGAAGTTTCGATCAGGGGAGCTTGTTGGATTCATAATTAAATTCCACATCCAACGAGTACCCACTTGGCATACTTTTGACGGGCCTCGCTACCCCAAAAACAATAGATGCTTGAAAAATGTGATGATGATGTCATCATCACGTTTTTTCAGGTATTTCTTGTTTCCTGGGTAGCGAGGCCCATCAAAAGTATGGTGAGTGGGTACTCGTTGGATGAGGAATTTAATTCCGCATCCAACGAGCTATCCCGATTGAAATTAGAGTAAAAACACAGGGAGATATGTCGAAAATATGAACAAAAAAGCATTTTTTTTATGATACCTATCCCCAATTTTATATTAAAAAAATGTTTAAGAGGTGCTCACTTTTTGAATTTTAAATTATTTTTATTGGCTAATACACAATGACATGTAAATTTTATTATTTTTTAAAGGCCCATTTTAAATTGAAATTTCCTCTAATAATTCCCGCCCCACCTGCCTCGCCCACTGCTGCTCCATTCTAGCTCTATTTTGTGTTATGAAGAAGTAGTTCAATGAACATTAAAAATATTTCAACAATCCATTTCTCAAACCCTTGGCCCCATGGTGGTTTGTACCAAGGACTTCTGGTTTCCAGGTAAAATGCCGAAAGGAATATTGGTACAATAATCTAGCAATGTCATGACTTTTTTTTTGTTTAAATTTCTAAGAGATTTATTATTTGCATAGTTGGTTGAGGAAAAGTTATTGGAAAATTGTGGTGGACATAGATATATCTAGCTATATCTATGGAATGGGTATAATTGGAAAGAAAACATATGATGTATCTTTGCTGCCAATCTCTGCATTTTTCCTCTACATATTTAGTTGGAAGCCAATGAATGGCTATCGTAGTTTTAAATTTTGTAGTATTTGATACTTCTAAAATTATATTTCCAGCAAGAAAATAGTTTCCCTTCTAATGCTATTCCAACCCCTTTGTTAAAGAAACATCATCTTAAGAAACGTTTGCAGATCTAGGCATTAATTCTACAAGTTTGTTATGCTCGTATATGAATCAACAACTCTTAATCTATCGTTCTACATGCAAATTTAAGCATCATTGTCATCATTTTTGTTCTTGTGAAAATGCATACTAGATGTCCTTTAAAAAGAGAATATGCATCTTATGAAAACTGTAGGATAGTTTTGAGTTCAAAGAGATGCATATTCTACTATCTAATGACTACACTAGAGATGCTCTTGCCAATCTTGTTAATGGAAACCGAGATGTGTTGTATTGAACCTATTGAGGGAAACTAGGATAACCTCCAACACCTCATCGAGCTGATTCTCTATGCCCAAAGTTCTCATTATTAGCTCAAAAGCACTGTTTAGATGAGGTTTTCCTTGATAACTAAAAGGATTTGTTTGAATTTGTATTTAGGTGCATGAAAACATTAGGTTGAAGTAATTGTATACACATTGGATATATTACTGATAGGAATCAAATGATGTTGAAGTTCCTTACCTCCGTTCTCTTAGTTGGGTCCTTGAATCCCATTTCTAAAATGTCCTGCATGGGCATAATCTTCTAGATAGGGATTATGCTAGTTAGTGTCCACAAGATGTTGAGAACCAGGGGGCTAGGTTTTAACGCTTCAATTTTTTATACAATTTATAAAAGTGGTGAGCGTGCATATAAAACCTTGGTAGTTATGTACACAATTGTTTTTTTTTGTAGATTAATTCTTGGGGTAGAGGTGGAATTGTAGAGATATTTATAGCGTGTGTGTTAGAATATAATCCAATAGGGATTATTGTAAATAAATAAAGAAAACTGAATAGTTAGGAAGTCGAAAAGGCTGGGCGGAAGGTGAAACACAACCGTCCTATGAAATGTATAAATAAATGCTTTTGGCTATGTAATGGATTGAATCGAGAGTTATACCTACTAGTGGTATCAGAGCTTGGCTGTTTTTGCCATAACTCCTGCCTGCTGCATTTCAGTCCTAGCATTCTACTTGCCAGTCCATTGCCAGACTGCCTGCTCTGTCAGTCTGCCAGTTTGTGTGCGTTACTCCTCTCCCAGCCTGTGCGCATTCATTTGTATGCGTTATTCTTGTGCTACGATTTTGTAGAGGAAACCCTAATCCTGAGTTTTTCTTGTGCTGCTACACGCCTTAACCAAAGAAAAATGTTGTGCACTCTTGTATGCCTCCAGTGTGCAAACGTTAGAAAATGCGGCCTAATTGCAGCAGCTACATATCCATTATTTGTATTTCCATGCTTGCATATATTGTCTCTTATCTTTGGCAACGTTATTACTGCTTTCAAATAAATTACTTCATTCTGTGTAACACGGTCTATAGTCCTAATTTCCTTTGTGCTTTTGTATTCTGGTTCTTCCATTGAAGACTGGCCATTTATAAATTAGCAAGTGTAGACCTATGTTAGCAGGGACGCGTTCTATTCTAGAATGTATTGCTCATGCAATTTATAAACCTAATTATTGTATGGCTTCTGTGCAAATGAGCCAATCCATTTTCTAAATCTTTCTGCGACCACGTTGAAAGCTGTGTTGTAGAGTGCTGTGATCTATGCTGCGATTTCATGAGGGTGTGATCTATGTTGTGACCTATCTTTTTTTTGTTGAAGACCTATCAGTGTTTATGCTGCGTGATATAAGATTGCTGCATGACTCCTACAGTCTGTATGGTGAATTTTCAGCCTGAAAAGAGTTCGTTGTAAGCTGGGTTGAAGAGTGAGGGCGAACCCTAATTTCTGCTTTAATTTGCTGAAGACTAGCGTGAAGACCGTTGGAGACTCAAGCATTTCCATTGATATCTGCCTTGTGAAGACTGCGTTGATACCCAACATGTGTGGTATATTACCTATCTTGTATGCTGCGTGGCATAATACCTATCAGTGAAACCCTAGAAATATTCTCCACGCCAGGGTTGAGAGGGCTCTGCGAGATCTCCCGTATATCGAGTCTCCGTATCCATTGAAGAGCTGAAACCTGTGGACGACTCCACAAGAAGCACGGTGCTGAAGACACAAGTTTTTACTGGCTGATGTATTCACGCGCTGCAGAATATAGTGCTGCGACTTCATACAAGGATTTGAAGATATAATGTATGCGTTGGGGAGATACAAGGACCGTGATATGATGCTGCTGTGTGAACATCACCATTGAAGACTGCATAATACCTATCAACGACCTACAATTGATCAAGACTTCATGTGTAGATTCAAGTTCTTTTTCCAGAGCATGAGTATGCTGCCTGCGTGAAGACTGCTACTGCCTGCGTTCTTTGCCTGCGTAGAGCTGCCTACGTGGAAGCTGTGAAGACTGCTGAAGACTATGTTGAAGACTGCTTGGTTGAAGAATGCTTGGTTGAAGACAATTACTGCTGATAATTGCTTCTGCAAAATCAAGTTTGGTGCTTGATAATTGCTTATATAGATTGCTGCTGATAATTGCTTCTACAAAATCAAGTTTGGTGCTTGATAATTGCTTATATAGTTTGGTGCTGATAATTGCTTATATAGTTTGGTGCTTGAATTTTTGTGCACTCATATCCTTTGCACACTAATATATTAGCTTCTGGGGCCTCCACGCATAACATATTCTGTAGAATATATACTGTATAAAAAAAAAAAAAGCAATGCTGCTGTGTATTTGAAGCTCGTGATTAATATATTTTGTATATTGAAGAAGCTTGTGTATGCTCACCTGAAGCTTGCATTGTATTCACCTTGGCAGAGACTGCAGACCTGCAAGGTTATTGTTTTTCTATTTCTCTTTGTCATATCAAGTTCATTATTGTAAATTACACTAACAGTTGTAAAAGATGAAATCTATAGAATCTATTGTTGGTGATGCCCTCACTGGCAAGGAAACATATCAAAAATGGTCTAGAAAGATCAAGAAATCAAGCGAGCCTGTCGAAGAATCCCTTGACTTTGTTCAGAAAACAAAGAATCGGTCCAAAGACCCTTCCAAGGGATATTGCAGCAAGAGAGGACGAGGAAGAAGAAAATTCAGAGGCAGAGGGGGTAGAAACAAAAGATCAGATTTGCAGTGCAAACATTATGGAAATACTGGGCACACATCAGATCAGTGTTGGGCTTCATGGGACTCCATCAAAGACAAGCACAACCAGAAGAAAGATGACAATAAAAATCAAGATGCTAGTAAATCTTGTGATTCTTGTATTGTTGCACATTGTAATCTTGGAATTAATGAAATGACTTCACTTTCATCTTACAAAGATTGTTGGTTGCTTGATACTGGTGCAACATCACACATGACATTTAGAAAAAACTGTTTGAAGAACTTAATGAAACAATAGATGACATAGTTTACTTTGCAGATAACTCAAGCCTTAAACCAAAAGGAATGGGCACCATTCGACTGAAGATGCCTGGATTCCCCGATTTCTTGTTGAAGAATGTTCTCTATCTTCCAGAGTTGCAGAGAAGCCTGCTGTCCTTGGTGGAGATTCGACAGCGAGGCCATTCCATCCACATGTTTGATGGAATTGTTGAAATAAGAAAGTCCTCTGACAACCAAGTCATCATGACTGGATACGAAGATGGGAAGCTGCTGAAGCTGAAGGGTTCATCTGGAAGAATTCAGAACTATGCCTACCTCTCTCAGCATGGAGAAGGTAATATGTCATCTATTTCATTGTGGCATGCAAGATTTGGTCATTTGAATTATAACAATCTTCGTTTGTTGAGAAAGAATGGTGTATTTGGTTTTCCCACCATTCCCAAAGAGAAGAAAAAATATGATGCATGTATATTACGGAAACATAGTAAGCTGCCATTCCATGAATCTAATTTCAGAGCAAGTAGGAAATTAGAGTTAGTGCATTCTGATTTGTGTGGCCCAATGCCAACTCCTTCTGCAAATGGGAATAAGTATTTTATGACATTTGTTGATGACTGCTTAAGAATGTGTTGGATTTACTGTTTAAAGACAAAATCAGAAGCATTTCAAACATTCAAAGACTTTCATGCATTGATAGAAAAACAAGCACAATCAAAAATTGGTACACTTCATACTAATAATGGGAAAGAATACACTTCAAATGCTTTTGAAGATTATCTTTGCCAACATGGAATTGCACATCAGACTACAGTTCCCTACAATCCTCAACAAAACGGTGTAGCAGAAAGAATGAATAGAACCATAATGAATATGGTTCGCTCAATGATGTTTTTCAAGAATGTAAAAATAATGTTTTGGGGTGATGCCGTAAAATGTGCAGCCTATTTGAGAAACTGAAGTCCCTCAAATGCTCTTGATAACAAGACTCCACATGAAATGTGGTTTGGCCATCTCCCTTCAGTCAGGCATCTCAGAGTTTTTGGTTCCACCTATTA
>LPNX010390954.1:42515-133005 GCA_001517045.1 Pseudotsuga menziesii
CTGTATCTACTCCAATAGAACATAAAATGAAGCTCACATCAAGCGAAGGAAAAGAATTTGAGGATGCGACCAAGTATCGACAACTTGTAGGAAGCCTTATCTACCTTACAACAACTAGACCAGATATTTCTTATGTTGTTGGCATACTTTCAAGGTTCGTGCATAAACCTTGTGAAGGACACTGGTCAGCTACAAAAAGAGTTCTAAGATACTTGAAGGGGACTCAAGACGTTGGACTCAAGTACTCTAAAGTGGATGACTTCAAACTTATTGGGTACTCAGACTCAGATTTTGATGGCGATAAGGAGACAGGAGTATCAACTTCTGGATACACTATGAGTCTTGGATCAACAGCTGTCTCATGGAGATCATGCAAACATTCAGTTTCGGAAGGTTCAACAACAGAAGCAGAATATGTGGCTACAGCTGAAGCAACAAAAGAAATAGTATGGCTCAAGAAGATACTTGAAGACTTGCAAGAAAAACAAGAGAACTCCACTCCATTATTGGTCGACAATACTTCTGCAATCAAGCTGGCTAAGAATCCTAGATTCCATGATCAAACCAAACACATCAACACAAAGTGTCATTTGATTCGACATCATGTAGAGGCCAAGATAGTCCATCTTCGACATTGTTCCACAAATGATCAAATTGCAGACATCTTCACCAAAGCGCTTAGACGAGAAAAGTTTGAAAGATTTAGAAACATGCTCAGACTTACGAACACCCCTTCGGATTAAGAGGGGGATTGTTAGAATATAATCCGTTAGGAATTATTGTAAATAAATAAAGAAAACTGAATAGTTAGGAAGCCGAAAAGGCTGGGCGGAAGGTGAAACACAACCGTCCTATGAAATGTATAAATAAATGCTTTTGGCTATGTAATGGATTGAATCGGGAGTTATACCTATCAGTGTGATCTAGTGAAAACCTCCAATAAATCCTGTAATAGAGGAAACAATATCAAGCTCTTTGCAATCATATCCATAGCTTTTTTTCTTATTGTAGTTTTTTTGGGGGGAATTTGTAAGGTTATTTACAACTAATAGAGATTCCACTAAAGTATTTGGAATGGAATCAATACCATCAATGCCTAGGTTCATTCCCGCATATTTTTGTTTAGGATTTTAACAAAAATAAGACCTCGATTGAGTTTGTACCTCGATCAAGGGTTTTAGAACTACCTCGATCGAGGGTTTAACAGTAGCTCGATCGAGCGATTATTAGACCATCGATTGAGGGTTTAATAAACCCTCAACCGAGCTTTTGTTAAAACCTCGATGGAGGGATTTGAATACTTAGATCGAGGGCCTGAAAAACAAAGAGTTATCCCTCTTACAGGAAAATCAATGTTTCTATGTGTCTTCCAGGGGTGTAAACCATGCCATTCATGGCACATAATTAAGTGGTTTTTGTATCGATAGATCAATCAACGAATCCTCTATCCATTGACATATCATGCATGTTTTTTGGCATTCATATGTTTTTTTTTAATTCATTCTAAAAATTACAGTTAGAAAACTTGACAACAACATTGAAGCAGCTCAAAGAAAAATACACATCTAAAAATTTCTTAAAAATGCACATCCCGCACATCGGCGTGTCCTCTTGAAAAGGGTTTCTTTGGTTTTTCAATTTTTGAAAGTAGCGAAAAAAAAAGCTAGGATGGACACACATGTATAAAATGATGTTGAAATCAGATGTGGTCACTTTCAAAAAATAATAATAATTGTATATTGCAAAATAAATTAACAAAAAAATATGCAGACCACAATGCATTTTGTGTAGATCATGCTCACATATATATATATATTTTAAATTATTGGTGTAAGATTGAATTATTTGGGTGGGACATGAGCCACTTATTAACTTCTTTAAATTTTTAAGGTCACACAGTTCATTAAATCCAAAATTTCACACATTAAATGACATCGGAATATTTTTAAAAAATATCATTGGGTAGACAACATAATATTCTACAATTTTTGTTTTTACTACAAGTCAAAATTCACATGGCATATATGCGTTTCGAGGGATTCTATCTAGTACATGAGTAAAAAATCAGGTTTTCATTGCCAAATTTGGCCAAAAAGTGTTACCCACCTTCATGGAATCACCCGAAACCATTTATTCCTTATCCAAATTAACTTTCCACCATGGATCCTCTGCAACTCCTATGAACCATCAATCTCTTTGCGGATTTAATCCTGATCGTTAATCTAACTTATTTTGTGGATAGACACATAACCTTGCGGATTACAAATTATGTGATTCCTTCCAACTTTTTGAAAATAAACTTCCCCGAATCTGTCTCTCGCAATTTATGTGAGCCGTTGATCTCATTGCGGCTTAGATCTTGACCGTCGATCTAATTTCTTTTGCGGATCAACAATTAACGTTACAGATTCAAAGGATTTTAGAAGGGGATTTTTGTGTTATTGTTAGTTAATTAGATATGAGATTATATTCATGCTTAACCTTTGTCTTGATTTCACCATATTAAGATAATTTCATAGTTGAAAATATAAACTGTGCTAAATTTATTAAGGATTTAACCATAATTTAAGGTTTTCTCTTTGTAATTTGGTTTTCAAAAACAACATTGAATATTATAGATCTACACCAGAAACCAACACTATCATTTCCATTGGCTTTCTAAAATCGAAAAGCAAATTTAATGAAGATTAATCAGAATTGATATCTTTTGGAAACATAGTTAAATGTAGGAATATAGTTTAAAACAAATAATTCCATCTGTTAGATGCAGACTCATCAATTCTAAAATCACTCAAGTATTGAATTCGAAACCATAACTGATTAGCAACAGTCAGACCTAAATAATCTAACTCGAAACAAAATAATAATTGCTAAAGTAATACATTATTAACAATCCTTGATGTGGGTATGGATTCTCAATCTTGGATGCTTTGAGAACTATCTAGCATTGTACATATTGATAATATACAAAACATGGATAATAGTTCTACACAAATGCTTAAACAATACTGCCTCGAAGTGTAACTACAATTTAACAATTCATATATGAATCCTACTGCAACTAGAATCATTTATAAGAAAACAGAGTAGGAACGTGGAACCAATGATGGGAAAACAAAAGTGGATAAGATGTTCCTCCCAACCAACTCCGTGAGAAACCAAACTACTTTCTCCAAAACCCCCGAGCTTGTTCATTGAACCAAAAGAGAAAATATCTCAATGTGCCATCTCTTGCATTTTATAGATGTTAATCCCCGTCCAACTCTAGCATCCTGTTGCTCATGGACATGCTATTAAATAGTATTTTTCCTAGTACATGGTCATTTATGATGCTCCTTCTCTTTAGCACTCAACTAGGAGTGCATGCCTCATTTTTGGGGATAATTCCTTGTGCATATCGAGTTCTCACTCAGTGGTATTTTCCACTTGTCAATTTCATCTTGTGGGTCAGCGAACAATGTTCAACAACTATATCCATTTTGTTCCCCTTGGGCATATTTTATTAAATAGGTAATGTTTTATTACAAAATGTTTTATTATTGACTGTCTTGTAAAATAATAATAAATTGATAATCAAGGTATTTTCCAGTAGAATAACAATTATTAATTTAGGGGGTATTACATACACCTCCCCTTAAAAGATAACACCGTCCTCGGTGTTATAACTTTTTTTTTATTCTTCCATGTCAGCCTCTTGGAATAAGTTTGGATATGCCTCCTGCATATTACTTTCTATCTCCCAAGTAGCTTCTTCCAGAGTAAGGTGCTTCCATTGCACCTTTACATGTTCGATGGTACGGTTCTAGAGTAAAATTTCTCTCCTGTCGAGAATGCACTTTAGTCCCACTTGGAACTCTCCCTCGGGTTCCACCTATATTACATTTCAATCAATCACATGAGAAACATCATGAACATATATTTTCAATATATAATTGTGAAACACATTATGTACTTTAATATTGAGTCGTAGGGCTAACTGGTCTGCAACCGGGTCTGCTTTAGCTAAGATTTCAAAGTGATTTCAAATGGATCGCAATACATGGGTGCCAATTTATTATACTTTCCCAACTTCAATACATACTTTTCTTGGTCTTTACCTTTATGTACACATGATCACCCACCTGGAACTCTCTAGGAGTTCATTTTAAGTCAACATAACTTTTATGTCTTACTTGGAAAGCCTTCAAGTTTTGTTGTAGTTGTTTCACTGTTAGTTCTATATCTTTTAATAAGTCACGTCCTAGCACTAATCTATTAGCTGGGATACTCCATGAAATTGGAGTATTACACTTACACCCATATAATATTTCAAATGGACTCATTCTTGTAGAAACTTGAAAATTATTATTATATGCAAGTTCTACTAAGTGTAGGTAATCTTCCCATTTACCTAATTTGTCCATGACATACATCCTTAGCATGTCGTCTAAGACTTGATTTAATCTTTCACTCTGCCCATCTATTTGTGGATGATATGCAGTACTGAAATTTAACTGTGTGCCCAAACCTTTAAACAAGGCTTTCCAAAATTTACATGTGAAATTCACATCTCTATCTGAAATTCACATACATCTTGAATATCTCTTTCATGAAAATATCTGCAATGTTAACAGATTTATATGTATATTTAATAGGAATAAAGTGGGAAACATTAATTAGTTTAACAATTACGACCATGATGGAATCATGTTGTTTGAAATTCTTTGGTCAGCCGGTGATGAAGTCCATACTAATGGTTTCCCATTTCCATTCTAGAATAGGTAATAGGTGCAACAATCCTGCTGGATGTTAATGCCCTAATTTAACTTGCTGACATTCTATGCAGCGAGCTAAGTATTCATCCACTCCCTTCTTTGTATTTGACCAAAATAAGTCTTTACTAATCATAGTGATCATTTTCTGGTATCCAAGATGCCCTAAATACGATCTTTTATGGAACTCATTCATAACTGTAAGTTTAATTTTTCTTATGTTTGGCATATACAACCTATTTTTATGCAGCAAAAATCCTTGTTGGTTTAGGTTGAGGTCTGTCTTTACTTGTTCTTGCTCATTTTTAGGGGTATTTTCTTTTAAACTCTGATATTCCCCATCGGAATTTCCAACACCTAAAATATGATTTCCTAGATAAGATTCGTAGCTGCGGCTTGCAAACAGTAAAATCGCATGGTTACTTAAAGCATCTTCTACTTTACTTTCTTTCCACTTTATATGTTTGATTTCGAAATCATATTCGCTTAAAAAAGAAAACCATCTCGCATGTCTTGAATTCAAATTATGTTGGTCAAATAAATATTTAAAGCTTATGTTATGTGACATAAGTATAAATTTTCTTCCAATTAGGTAATGTCGCCATATTTTCAAGGCATGAATTATAGCAACAAGTTCTAAATCATGTGTTGCGTAGTTTTTCTCATTGGGCTTTTAGTTTTTTGGACTCTTATGCCACAACATAATTGTCTTGTCATAAAACTCCACCTAGACCTTCGTTGCAAGCATCGGTACATACGATGAAATCCTTGAATGGATCAACAATATTTAAGATCAGGGAGGTAGTTAATGAGTGTTTTAGTTTGTTAAAAATATCCATGCATTTTTCAGTCCACTCAAATTTTTTACCCTTTTTGTAAGGAAGTTATGGGGTAGGAAATATTAGAAAAGCCATTCCATGATAGCCTTTACCTTTTTTGGGTCAACCGAGATTCCATCCTTGGACACTACGTTTCCAAGGTACTGAGTCATATCTTTAAATAAATCACATTTAATGAATTTTGTATAAAATTGTTGTTGTCATAATACTTGAAAACCTATTCGTAAATGTTATTTATGTTCTTGTTTGTTCTTAGAGTACATTAGTATGTTGTCGATAAATACAACCACAAACTTATCTAGGTAGTTGCTTAAGATATTGTTCATTAAACACATAAATGAAGAAAGTGCATTTGTCAACCCAAAAGGCATTACGACAAACTCATAGTGACTATAGTGGTTCCTAAATGTTGTTTTAAATATGTCGTCATCTTTTATGCATACTTGATGGTAATTCGACCTTAACTAATTCTTTGAGAATATAGTTTCTTGTTGTATTTGATCAAATAGATCATCTAGCCAAGGGAGTGGGTAATGGTTTTTAATGGTCATTTTATTTAGCTATCGGTAATCTATACATAATCTTAAGATTCCATCCTTCTTTTTCACAAACAAGACCGGTGCTCCCCAGGGAGAGACACTTGGTCAAATCTAATTTTTATCAATTAGTTCTTGTACTTGTGATTTTATCTCAGTAAGTTCTATTATATTCAATTGATTTGGATATTTCGATGTTGGAACTGCTTCGGGTATCGGATCAATTGTGATTCAATATCTCTTTTCGAAGGAAGTCTAGGGACTTCTTCCAGAAAGATTTCCTCAAACTTTTTTAAGACTAGTATGTATTCTACTTTAAGTTTGTTATCATTTTCATTACCATTCATTATACAGATTACAAACACTTTACATCCTTTTCTTACTGATTTTTTTATTTGTAGTGCATATATGCCTCTGACGGCTACCTTCCTAGGGACCCCTTTAACTTTTAAATTGTTTCCATTATCATCAGTACAAGTAAAGGTATTATAATAAAAAATCAACACAACTTTATGTTCCTCTACCCAATCCATTCCTATTAATAAATCATAGTATCCTAAAGGAAGAATATTTACATTAACATGCATAAGAAAATCATTCATCATTATTTTTCAATTTCTAAGAAGACTAGTAACTTTCTGTTTCATAGCTATGGCTAACTGTACTATGCCTGATTTATCAAGATTTTTAGGTACCAAATTGCATAAATCAACTATTCTAGGTGATATACAGCTCACGCTTGAACTTGGATCAATTAAAATAGAGATAGGCTGAATGTTTATCATACCTTCAATTTCAACCATAGAAGTATGGTGTTCTTCTTGTCGATTTTCTAATGCAACATAGATTCTAGGCATGCTTCTGGCCATATCCCCAACTGTAATTGCTTCCTAGATAGAATGGACATTAAATTTAAGTTTCTTTGCTGGACAATATTTAAATTAGTGTGGCCCTCCACACTCCAAAAATTTTAAGGGTTGTTTTTGTGCCGAGTTTTTATTAGGAACATTTGAATATTCTTTTACTATGGAGCTTTGGTGTTTAAAGTTGTTATATTTATTACCTTGGTATCCCCTATAGTTATTCCCTGAATTCTTATGGAACTTTTTTTTTTTTTCTTGGGATCAAATTTATTTGGCCTTTGATTTTTCCAAGATGGTATACTTTCACATTATTCTTATTCTAGTTATAATAGGAGTTTTCATTTCTCATCACTTCCTCTAGAGTCTTTGGATTGTCATATTCAATCCATTCTTTGAACATGATGGGAAAATGACTGAGAAACCATTGTATTTTAGATTTCTCGTCAATTATATATGGAACATAATGAAGTAATCTTAAGAAATTACTACAGAGTTCTTTCAACGTTATGGCTCCTAGCCTTAGTTCATAAAATTCTTTTTCTTTTTCTTCATAATATTGTTCAAATAAGTACTTTATTTTAAAGAGTTTCATAAATGTTTTCCAGGTTACACATCTCTCTGTTATACCCTTAACCTTCTTAATGTCTTGCCACCATATATCTTCCTTTCTAGTCACATTATAGATGATCATTTTTTCCTTTAACTCATCAAAGTAGTTAATTATCTGAAAATACTTTCTTTCAGACCTCTTCCTCTTTTCCCTTCTCAATATCCCCATTAAAAATGGGTGGTTTAATTTTCTTCTTATTATCATCACTGCTTTCACTTGACTCTTGTTGTTTTCTGAGATGTTTAATTGAATCTTCACTTGAAGTTCCAAGTTTATGGCTGGAAAATTCATGTTTTCTTCCCTTACATTTGTAAGGTATAGTTTTAGGCATTTCATGCTCAAATTCCTTATTTTCATTTTTTTATTCATGATGTATTTTTGCTAGCATAATAGTATTTAGTTATTCTTGAGCCTTTAGAATTCACTCGTTATCTTCCTTAACCTTTCTCAATTCATATCTTAACTCATTAATAGTTTGTTTCAGTTTAGATTTATTATCATGGCTATCAATAATGTCTACCCATATTTCCCCATCCCTTTCTTCTTCACGATTTAAAGGATTTTCTTAGTGGTTTCCTTCTTCTCCATACAACTCAGCATCTGCCATGTTTCCTACAAAATGTAGTTATTGTTCTGTTTACTAGATGTAAGAGAATTTAACCAAATATAAAAACGAAGTTATTTTTCTGTTGTAGCAGCTTTGGTGTTTAGCCAATTTAGGCCTATTGCTGTAACAGACGCTCTAATACCATATGTAACATACCTCAAAATTCACAAAAAAAAAAAAAATTAATCAAATATCTTGAGTCATAATATTGAAATCCCTAACTGTTATAGAGCATTATATAACCTTAGAGAGTTTATTGCATAGCCTTGGAAATACAAATTAATCATTATTTCCTTTAACCTTAGAATCCATTTCCCAAAATTAGTTTTCCAAAACACTTCATTGTTTAAACCAAAAATTGCTAATTTTATTGTTCTTTTGTAGTAATCATCCTGGAATGATCCTTCCGCAAGAATTCATTCCAAAAATAAACATAAAAAATACCTTTCCACAGTTTCGCTTTTGCAATGAGGATTGTGGATTGCGAAAACCTATAAAATCAATTACAAATTAACTTTCTACTTTTTGCTTTCCACAATGCAGTTTACAGATTGTGAAAACCCATAAAATGAATTACAAATTAACATTCTGCTTTCTGCTTTTTGCAATGAGGATTTTAGATTGTGAAAACCCATAAAATCAATTACAAATTAACTTTCTGATTTCCACTTTTCGCAATGCAGATTGCGGATTGTGAAAACCCAGAAAATCAATTACAAATTAACTTTCCGCTTTCCACAATGCAGATTGCAGAAATCCATAAAATTATTTACAAATTATCTTTCCTCTTTCAGCTTTCCATAATGCGGATTACAAATTGCGTAAACCCTTAAATTTAATTATGGATTAACTTTCCGCTTTCTTCTTTCCGCAATGCAAATTGCCTATTGCAAACACCCTTAATTCCTTTTCCAAATTAACTTTCTAATTTCCTCTTTCCGCAATGCGGATTGCGGATTGCAAAAACCCATAAATTAACTAGCAATTATCTTTCCTCTTTCGACTTTCTGCACTGCGTATTTCGGATTGCGGAAACCCTTAAATTCTATTACGGATTAAATTTGCACTTCCTGCTTTCCAAAATTATGTGGATTGCAGAAACCCGTAATTCCTTTCCCAAATAAACTTTCCACTATGGAGCCTCCTCAACTCCTATGAACCGTCAATCTCTTTCCGTATTTAAACTTGATCGTTGATATAACTTCTTTTGTGGATCGATAATTAACCTTGTGTATTGCGTATTGTGGGTTTCCTTCCAACTTTTTGGAACAAAACTTCCCCAAATCCGTCTCCTGCAAGTTTTGTGAGTCGTTTATCTCATCGCAGATTAGATCTTGATCGTCGATATGATTTCTTTTGCAGATCAACAGTTAACCTTGTGGATTCAAAGGATTTTTGTTCAAGTGGATTTTTGTTTTAATGTTAGTTAATTAGATATGAGATTATCTTAATGCTTAACCTTTATCTTGATTTCACCACCTTAACATAATTTAAGAGTCGTAAATCTAAACTGTGCTATATTGATTAAGGATTTAACCATAATTTAAGGTTTTCTCTTTGTAATTGGGTTTTCAAAAGAAACATTGAATATTACATATCTACACCAAAAACCAACACTATCATTTCGATCGGCATTCTAAAATCAAGAAATATATTTAATGAAGATTAAATAGAATTGATATAGATTGGAAAACATATTTAAATGTAGGAATATAGTTTAAAACAGAGGATTTCATCCATTAGATGCAGACTCATCAATTCTAAAATCATTCAAGTATTGAACTCCAAACCATAACACATTAGCAACAGTCAGACCTAAATAATCTAACTCATAATGAAATAATAATTACTACAGTAATACATTACTAACAATCCTTGATGCGGGTATGGATGCCTGATCTTGGATGCATTAAGAACAATCTAGCATTGTACACATCGATGATATACAAAACATGGATAATGTTTCTACATAAATTCTTCAACAACACTAGCTCAAAGTGTAACTGCAATTTAACAATTCACATATGCATCCTACTGCAACTAGAATCATTCATAAGAGAACAGAGTAGGAACCTGGCACCAACGCTAAAAAAACAAAAGTGGATAATTTGTTCCTCCCAACCAACTCCCAGAGCATCCAAATTAATTTCTCTAGAACCCTCGTGCATGTTCATTGAACCACAAAAGAAAATATATCAATGCCCCGTCTCTTTGATTTTTCATATGTTAATCTTCGTCTAATGTTATCATCCTGCTGCTCATGGACATACTATTTAATAGTATTTTTCCTAGGACTTGGTAATTTATGAGCCTCCTCTTTAGCACTAAAATAGGAGTGGAGACCTAATTTTTGGGGATGATGCCTCCTGCATCAAGTTCTCACTCAGTGGTTTTTGCCACTTTTCATGTTCCTCTTATGGGTCAGCAGACACTCTTAAAAAACTATATCCACTTTTGTTCCCCTTCAACATATTTTATTAAATAGGTAATGCTTTATTACAAAATGTTGTATTCTTGACTTTTGTGTCAAAGAATAATAAAATAATAATCAAATTATTTTTCAACAGAATAATAATTATTAATTAAGGCAGTAGTACACTAATAAATCTTTTGTGGTATGCACTAATGCAAGTAAAGAGGGTTTAGGAGGAGTGTGGACTCAAGAGGGACACATAATTTGCTATGAATCCAGGTAATTAAAGGAACATAAGAATAATTATGTATTACATGATATGGAATTGGAAACCATCATCCATGCACTTAAAATTTTGTGACACTATTTAATTGGAAAGAAATTTTTGTTATTGACAAATAATATTGGACTAAAATACCTATTTGATAAAAAAATTAAATGCACAACAAGAGAGATGACTTTATTTTTTGAGTGAGTATGATTTTGAAATTAAGCATATTGAAGGGAAGGAAAATATTGTAGTTGATGCTCTTAGTCAGAGAAAACCTCAATTGTATACAGTAGCAATTACTAGGTATGAGTGAGAATTGAAAAAATTGTTAAAAATATAATCAAGTAATGATTCAGAATATATCAAGTTAAGGGAAAAATATTTTAACAAAACTAATAATATTGTAGATGAGGCATATCACATAGATGGGAAAGGATATCTACGCTAAAAAAATCGCATTTATGTACCTAATCAGCTTAGAATAAAACAATTAATCTTCAGAGAACTCCATGATAACCCTTGTGTTGGGCACCGAGGGTACCAAAAATTCATATTAGGCTTGAAGAAATATTTTTATTGGCCAAATATGAAGAAGGAAGCAGTGGAGTATGTGGATCGATGTCTTACTTGTCAATAGTTTAAAGCAGTACAACAACATCTAGCCAAATTATTACAACCTATACATGTTCTAGAATGGAAATGGGAGACTATGAGTAAGGACTTTATAAATAGATTACCTAAAACAAAGAAACAACATGTGGTTGTAGTATTTAAATTAAGAAAACCAACACATTTTATACCTGTAAAGTATACCTATAAATCCATAAAAATTGTTGATATATTTATGAAGGAAATCTTTAGACTACATGGAATACCAAAGACAGTTTTCATTGACCATGATGCTAAATTTACTTCCAACTTTTGGATCTCACTGTTTAAGTGTATGGATAGAAAATTGAATTTTAGCACAACATATAATACTCAAAGTTATGGACAAACTAAATGGGTAAATCAAGTATTAGAATATATAGTGAGAATGTATGTTATGAATCAACTTGGTAAGTGGGAAGATTACATTCATTTAGTGGAATTTGCGTACAATAACAATTATCAAGATTCTCTCAAAATGAGCCTTTTCGAGGTTCTGTATGGTCAGCATTGTAAAGTATCTTTGAGTTGGGGTAATCTACAACATGGAATGGTATTGGGACCAGATATGTTGGCATAGATGGAAAACATGGTAAAAAAAATTAAACATAATTTGAAGGATGCGCAAGATAGACAAAAGAGTTACACAGAGAGAAAAAGTACAAATAAAGAATATGGCGTGGGAGAAGATGTGTTCTTAAGAGTTAAACCAAATAAGAGTACCTTACTAGCTAGACTTTATGCTAAACCAATACCCAGATATGTGGGACATTTTTAAGTGTTGACTATAGTGGGACCTGTAGCTTATCAATTGGCTTTGCCCCTAGACATAAGAACGCATGATGTTTTTCATGTTTCATTATTAAAAAAAATATAGCTAATAAATCTCATATTATTGATTGGAATAATGTACATGTGGAGTCAGAGGGAGGATTTCACATGGAACCAATGTGTATCCTCGATAGGAGGGAAGTTAAGCTTTGAAAACAAAGTATGGTGCAGGTTAAATTACAATGGGAGCACTATGCCTCAAAGGAGGATACTTGGGAAATAGAAGATGTTATGAAACAAAATTACCCAACTGTATTTCATAATTTAAATGGCATTGAATAGTCACTGAGGACAATGATAAGACTTTAGTGGGGAATAATTGTAATACCCCGTAATATTGAAAATAATTTATGTAAATTTATATTTGACTAAATAGTAAATGTGATTTATTAAGTAGGTTGTGAATGCAGAAATTGAAATTAGGTGCAGCCATGCATTCAATTGACATAACCTAAGCGTGTGTTAGTAACTGAATACTCAATCATCTTTACAAAGACAAGTGGTTGGTTTTAGAAGAGGCAGTTAATAACTATTAATCCGAAAAGGAATAGAGAGAAATGCATGTAGAAAGATAGAAAAGTAGAGCTTCTAGGGAACACTAAGAAGATGGTGTAGGTTCTATCTTGAAGTATGACAGAGCTATTAGTGAGAACTGTAAAGTGTTAGGCTATGGGAAAAAATTGAGCTGCCAGTAAGCATTGTAAAAGTGTTAGGCTCAATACTATCGAGCCGCTAAGGAGAACCTGAGCGTGTGATAGGTTCTGATAGTAATTGCACTTGACTAACAATTGATGGCAACTTGATAAAAACTAGTAGTGAAAAACAAAAACTAAGGTTGTGGGAAAGGGGGTGGAGGCCTTGCAGATTGGGAATAGTTTTGAGGAACCAACGAATGGGAGGAGCGTGGTTGTTCCAATTTCAATTTATGTAGTCCCTTCAAATAAGTTTAAGTATATACCCTTATATTTCATGAATAAATGGTTATATTGTGTATAACTATGTTAAATTATTCAAAAGACGTTCTCTATTTTTTGAATGTGATAGATTAGTTATGAATCAATCTTATTCAATATAAAGTACTGGTCAAGATAGACTCAACCTTTTATTTCCAAGAATTAGAAATATAAAGATAAGCCTAATTAATGAGTAAATTATTTTAACACATAACTATGTTTGTTTGTTTTTATTATTCTCTCATTAAGTTAGGGTTTAAAATGAAACAATCTTTTTCATAATCTTTACCCCAAGCAAACAAAGATATAAAATACTATGATCTATATTAAATATCAACCATGGGATTTGCAAACTTAATAGTTAAGTTAGGGCTTCAGAAAGATAAGTGCTAACTAAAATAGAACTATAATAATAACTACATTCATTATGAGTATTGTTGATATTCAACATTATGTACATCATTTTATAATTACAAAATTGCAAGAAATCATCGAGTAACCAAACATAAGCAAGATTTCAAAAGAAATTTCCACCTTTAATATTGAAGGTCGAAACCTTATCAGTAAACTAATATTTTTGGATTTAACAATTTACCACACATCTCTGCAGATGAAACATAATGTAGCAATAAAACTTGTTTTGCGTCACTACTTTTCCCCAATACAAAACATCAAATGTCTCTTTGAGCAAACCCTTTAGTATTCACAAGAAAGAAATTGATGCTACAAACATTCCTATCAACAAGCCTAGTTAACAAATAAAGAAGAGAAAAACCAAAATTTACAGAGATAGAAGTTTTAGGATATCCTCATTTAATCAACTACATACTATTGATAAACCCAAGAAAAAGAAAATAAATACAACTGTATACCATTCTTTTAACCCACCTGCAATGCAGTAAAGGTCACCACAAACAAAAAAATAATAATACAACCATAGTATCCTCGTGGTCACCAGCTTTGTTTTTTCCCAATGATCCCTACCACCATTGATGGATCCAAAGGAAAGGCTTACCAGTTTAGAGAAACGTCCTTAGTTAAACATAGTTGTGCAAACATAATCTGTAGAACCATCTCTATGTCAATACACCATTATGTGAAATGAAAGTAGCAATGTTGTACATTAAAACATCCAACATTATGATATGCCAAAAATTTTAAGGGTTATTTTTGTGCCGAGTTTTTATTAGGAACATTTGAATATTCTTTTACTATAGAGCTTTAGTGTTTAAAGTTGTTATATTTATTACCTTGGTATCCCCTATAGTTATTCCCTGAATTCTTATGGAACTTATTTTTATTTTTCTTGGGATGAAAATTATTTGGCCTTTGATTTTTTCAAGATGGTATACTTTCACTTTATTCTTATTCTGGTTATAATAGAAGTTTTCCTTTTTCATCGCTTCCTCTAGTGTCTTTGGATTTCCATATTCAATCCGTTCTTTGAACATGATGGGAAAACAACTAAGAAACCGTTGTATTTTAAATTTCTCGTCAATTATATACAGAACATAATGAAGTAATCTTAAGAAATTACTACAAAGTTCTTTCAATGTTATGGCTCCTAGCCTTAGTTCATAAAATTCTTTTTATTTTTCTTCATAATATTGTTCAAATACGTACTTTATTTTAAAGAGTTTCTTAAATGTTTTCCAGGTTACACATCTCTCTTTTATACCCTTAACCTTCTTAATGTCTTGCCACCATATATCTTCCTTTCCACCCAGATTATAGATGGTCATTTTTGCCTTTAACTCATCAAAGTAGTTAATTATCTAAAAATAATTTCTTTCAAGCCTCTTCCTCTTCGCCCTTCTCAATCTCCCCATTAAAAATGGGTGGTTTAATTTTCTTATTATTATCATCACTGCTTTCGCTTGACTCTTGTTGTTTTCTGAGATGTTTAATTGAACCTTCACTTGAAGTTTCAAGTTTATGGCTGGAAAATTCATGTTTTCTTCCCTTACATTTGTAAGGTATAGTTTTAGGCATTTCATGCTCAAATTCTGTATTTTTATTTTTTTATTCATTATGGATTTTTGCTAGCATAATAGTATTTAGTTCTTCTTGAGCCTTTAGAATTCACTCATTATATTTCTTAACCTTTCTTAGTTTAGATCTTAACTCATTAATAATTTGTTTTAGTTTAGATTTATTATCCTGGCTATTAATTATGTCTACCAAGATTTCCCCATCCCTTTATTCTTCACGATTTAAAGGATTTTCTTAGTGGTTTCCTTCTTCACCAGACAACTCAGCATCTCCCATTTTTCCTACAAAATGTAGTTATTGTTCTCTTTACTGGATGTAAGAGAATTTAAACAAATATAAAATCAAAGTTAGTTTTTTGCTGTAGCAGCTTTATTGTTGAGCCAATTCAGGCCTATTGCTGTAACAGACACTCTAATACCATATGTAACATACCTCAAAATTCATAAATAAAATAAAAATATTTAATCAAATATCTTGAGTCATGATATTGAAATCCCTAACTGTTATAGAGCATTATCTAGCCTTAGAGAGTTTATTGCATAGCCTTGGAAATACAAATTAATCATTATTTCCTTTAACCTTAGAATCCATTTCCCAAAATTAGTTTTCCAAAACACTTCATTGTTTAAACCAAAAATTGCTAAGTTTATTGTTCTTCTGTAGTGATCATTCTGGAATGATCCTTCCGCAAAGATTCATTCCGAAAATAAACATAAAAAAATATCCTTCCACAGTTTCTCTTTTGAAATGTGGATTGTGGATTGCGGAAACCCATAAAACCAACTACAAATTAACTTTCTACTTTCCGCTTTCCACATGCAGTTTGCAGATTGCGAAAACCCATAAAATCAATTACAAATTAACTTTCTGCTTTCTGCAATGAGGATTGCAGAGTGCAAAAACTCATAAAATCAATTACAAATTAACTTTCTGATTTCCACTTTTCACAATGCAAATTGCGAATTGTGGAAACCCATAAAATCAATTACAAATTAACTTTCCACTTTTCACAATGCAGATTGCAGAAATCCATAAAATTATTTACAAATTATCTTTCCTCTTTTAGCTTTCTGCAATGCGGATTACAAATTGTGTAAACCCTTAAATTTAATTACGGATTAAATTTCCGCTTTCCTCTTTCCGCAATGCAAATTGCCCATTGCGAACACCCTCAATTCCTTTTCCAAATTAACTTTCTACTTTCCTATTTCTGCAATGCGGATTGCGTATTGCGAAAACCCATAAATTAACTAGAAATTATCTTTCCTCTTTCCACTTTCCGCAATGCGTATTTCAGATTGCTGAAACCCTTAAATTCTATTACAGATTAACTTTACACTTCCTGCTTTCCACAATTATGCAGATTGCTGAAACCCGTAATTCCTTTCCCAAATTAACTTTCCACTATGGAGCCTCCACAACTACTGTGATCCGTCGATATCTTTGCGTATCTAAACATGACCGTTGATCTAACTTCTTTTGTGGATTGCCAATTAACCTTGCGTATTGCGGATTGTGGGTTTCCTTCCAACTTTTTAGAACTAACTTCCCCAAATCCGTCTCGTGCAAGTTTTGTGAGTCATTTATCTTGTCGTGGATTAGATCTTGACCGTCGATATGATTTCTTTTGCAGATCAATAGTTAACCTTGCGGATTCAAAGGATTTTGGTTCGTAAGGGGATTTTTGTTTTATTGTGAGTTAATTAGATATGAGATAATCTTAATGCTTAACCTTTATCTTGATTTCACCACCTTAACATAACTTAAGAGTTTTAAATATAAACTGTGCTATATTGATTAAGAATTTAACCATAATTTAAGGTTTTCTCTTTGTAATTGGGTTTTCAAAAGAAACATTGAATATTACATATCTACACTAGAAATCAACACTATCATTTCAATCATTATTCTAAAATCAAGAAACAGATTTAATGAAGACTAAGTAGAATTGATACAGATTGGAAAACATAGTTAAATGTAGGAATATAGTTTAAAATAGAGGATTTCATCTGTTAGATGCAGACTCATCAATTCTAAAATCATTCAAGTATTGAATTCGAAACCATAACAGATTAGCAACAGTCAAACCTAAATAATCTAACTCATAACAAAATAATAATTGTTACAATAATACATTACTAACAATCCTTGATGTGGGTATGGATGTCTGATCTTTGATGCATTGAGAACAATCTAGCATTGTACACATCGATGATATACAAAACATGGATAATGTTTTTACATAAATTCTTCAACAATACTACCTCAAAGTGTAACTGCAATTTAACAATTCACATATGCATCCTACTGCAACTAGAATCATTCATAAGAAAACAGAGTAGGAACCTCGCACCAACGCTAGGAAAACAAAAGTGGAGAATTTGTTCCTCCCAACCAACTCCCAGAGCATCCAACTTACTTGCTCCAGAACCCCCATGTATGTTCATTGAACCACAAGAGAAAATATATCAATGCCCCATCTATTTGATTTTACATATGTTAATCTACGTCCAATGCTATCGTCTTGTTGCTCATGGACATACTATTTAATAGTATTTTTCCTAGGACTTGGTAATTTCTGGGCCTCCTCTTTAGCACTCAAATAGGAGTGGAGACCTCATTTTTGGGGATGATGCCTCATGCATCGAGTTCTCACTCAGTGGTTTTTTCCATTTTTCATGTTCCTCTTATGGGTGAGCGAACACTCTTCAAAAACTATATCCACTTTTGTTCCCCTTCAACATGTTTTATTAAATAGGTAATGTTTTATGCTTGACTTTTGTGTCAAAGAATAATAAAATAATAATCAAGTTATTTTCCAGCAGAATAATAATTATTAATTAAGGGGGTATAACACTAATAAATCTTTTGCGGTATGCACTAATGCAAGTAAAGAGGGTTTATGAGGAGTGTTGACTCAAGATGGACACATAATTTGCTATGAATCTAGGAAATTAAAGGAACATGAGAATAATTATGTAGTACATGATATGGAATTGGAAACCATCATCCATGCACTTAAAATTCTGTGACACTATTTAATGGGAAAGAAATTTTTGTTATTGACAAATAATATTGGACTAAAATACCTATTTGATAGAAAAAATTAAATGCACAACAAGCGAGATGAATTTATTTTTTGAGTGAGTATGATTTTGAAATTAATCATATTGAAGGGAAGGAAAATATTGTAGTTGATGCTCTTAGTCGGAAAAAACCTCAATAGTATACAATAGCAATTTCCAGGTATGAGTAAGAATTCAAAAAATTGTTTAAAACATAATCAAGTAATGATTCAGAATATATCAAGTTAAGGGAAAAATATTTTAACATAATTGATAATATTGTGGATGAGGCATATCACATAGATGGGAAAGGATATCTACACTAAAAAAATCGCATTTATGTACCTAATCATCTTAGAATAAAACAATTAATCTTCAGAGAACTCTATGATAACCCTTGTGTTGGGCACCGAGGGTACCAAAAATTCATATTAGGCTTGAAGAAATATTTTTATTGGCCAAATATGAAGAAGGAAACAGTGGAGTATGTGGGTCGATGTCTTACTTGTCAATAGCTTAAAGCAGTACAACAACATCTAGACAAATTATTACAACCTATACATGTTCTAGAATGGAAATAGGAGACTATCACTAAGGACTTTATAACTAGATTACCTAAAACAAAGAAACAACATGACTCTATTGTGGTTGTAGTATATAAATTAAGAAAACCAACACATTTTATACCCATAAAATATACTTATAAATCCATAAATATTGTTGATATATTTATGAAGGAAATCTTTAGACTACATGGAATACCAAAGATAGTTTTCATTGACCATGATGCTAAATTTAATTCCAACTTTTGGATCTCACTATTTAAGTGTATGGATAGAAAATTGAATTTTAGCACAACATATCATACTCAAACTGATGGACAAACTAAATGGGTAAATCAAGTATTAGAATATATACTGAGAATGTATGTTATGAATCAACTTGGTAAGTGGGAATATTACATTCATTTAGTGGAATTTGCGTACAATAACAATTATCAAGCTTCTCTCAAAATGAGCCTTTTCGAGGTTTTGTATGGTTGGCAATGTAAAGTACCTTTGAGTTGGGGTAATCTACAAGATAGAATGGTATTGGGACCAGATATGTTGGCACAGATGGAAAACATGGTAAAACAAATTAAGCATAATTTGAAGGATGAACAAGATAGACAAAAGAGCTACACAGACAGGAAAAGAACAGCTAAAGAATATGGTGTGGGAGAAGATGTGTTCTTAGGAGTTAAACCAAATAAGAGAACCTTACCAGCAAGACTTTCTGCTAAGCCAATACCCAGATATGTGGGACATTTTGAAGTGTTGACTAGAGTGGGACCTGTATCTTATCAATTGGCTTTGCCCCTAGAAATAAGAACACATGATGTTTTTCATGTTTCATTATTAAAAAAAATATAGCTGATAAATCTCATATTATTGATTGGAATAATATACACGTGGAGTCGGAGGGAGGATTTCACATGGAACCAATGCGTATCCTCAATAGAAGGGAAGTTAAGCTTCAAAAACAAAGTATGGTGCAGGTTAAAGTATAATGGTAGCACTATGCCTCAAAAAAGGATACTTGGGAAATAGAAGATGTTATGAAACAAAATTATCCAACTATATTTCATAAATTAAATGAACATGAATAGTCACCGAGGACAATGACAAGCCATTAGTGGGGACTAATTGTAATACCCCGTAATATTGAAAATAATTTATGTAAAGTTATATTTGAATAAATAGTAAATGTGATTTATTAAGTAGGTTGTGAATGCAGAAATCAAAATTAGGTGGAGCCATGCATTCAATTGACATAACCTAAGCTTGTGTTAGTAACTGAATACTCAATTATCTTTACAAAGACAAGTGGTTGGTTTTAGAAGAGGCAGTTACTAACTATTAATCCGAAAAGGAATAGAGAGAAATGCATGTAGAAAGATAGAAAAGTAGAGCTTCTAGGGAACACTAAGAAGATGGTGTAGGATCTATCTTGAAATATGACAGAGCTATTAGTGAGCACTGTAAAGTGTTAGGCTATGGGAAAAATTTGAGCTGCGAGTAACCATTGTAAAGGTGTTAGGCTCAAGACTATGGAGCCGCTAGGGAGAACCTGAGTGTGTGATAGGTTCTGATAGTAATTGCACTTGACTAACAATTGATGGCAACTTGATAAAAACTAGTAGTGAAAAACAAAAACTAAGGTTGTGGGAAAGGGGGTGGAGGCCTTGCAGATTGGGAATAGTTTTGAGGAACCAACGACTTGGAGGAGCATGGTTGCTCCAATTTCAATTTATGTAGTACCTTCAAATAAGTTTAACTATATACCCTTGTATTTCATGAAGAAATGGTTATATTGTGTATAAGTTCTCTATTATTTGAATGTGATAGATTAGTTATGAATTAATCTTATTGAATATAAAGTACTGGTCATGCTAGACTCGACCTTTTATTTTCAAGAAATAAAAATATAAAGATAAGCCTAATTAATAAGTAAATTATTTTAACACATAACTATGCTTGTTTGTTTTTATTATTCTTTCATTAAGTTAGCTTAAAATGAAACAATCTTTTTCATAATCTTTACCCCCCAAGTAAACAAAGATATAAAATATTATGATCTATATTAAATATGATGCTACAAACATTCACTAGAAATAAATTGATGCTACAAACATTCCTATCAACAAGCCTAGTTAACAAAAAAAAAAGAGAAAAACCGAAATTTACAGAGATAGAAGTTTGAGGATATCCTCATTTAATCAAGTACATACTATTGATAAACCCAAGAAAAACAAAATCAATACAACTATATACCATTTTTTTAACCAACCTACAATGCAGTAAAGGTCACCACAAACAAAACATAATCATACAACCCTAGTATCTTGGTGGTGGCCAGCTTTGTTTTTTCCCAATGATCCCTACCACCATTGATGGATCCAAGGGAAAGGCTTACCAGTTTAGAGAAATGCCCGCAGTTAAACATAGTTGTGCATACATAATCTACTGAACCATCTCTATGTCAATACACCATTATGTGAAATGAAAGTAGCAATGTTGTACATTAAAACATCCAAGATTATGGCATACCTATATTTTGTCGCCATAGCTTCGAATGGAGGGTTAGTCAAACTAAAACTAATGATAGAGTTTTTTTTCACCAAGGACACCTTCATTTATCATGACCATTTCATAAAATCGAGCCCATGACACCGACTGTTTTATTAAAGACGACCACGCTATTGAAAGGTGCACACCCATGGTGACTGACAGTCCCTCAAATAAAAGTATGAACCCATTTATCAACTGATAATCCTTACATGAGAACAAAAAACTAGTCTGGAAGAGTAGAATGGACACAAAACAAACACGTGCCGAGCTATTGGTTCTTTGGTCCGTCCTTCGAGTCAGTCATTTGATGGGACTGTCCATTAAGATGATTTATGGTGACTCTTTGGTGGTTATCTCATGGGTTAACAGAATATCAACCCTTGATTTACCCACTCTGAAACATTGGTGCAATGAAATATATACTATGCTGCGATTGGCTCCACTGGTGTCCTTCAATCATATTTTCCGGGAACACAATACTCTAGCTGATGGTGTTTCTACAAGGGCATTGAATATGGATATGGGTATTGGACATTACACTAAAAGTATGGATGGTATGATCATTGGAGAGGGACACTTCACACTTTTTTGATGGCTGTTATCTTTTACAGTATTTGGTTTTAGAATTGTTTTGATGTACTTTCTGCGTATTTATTGGAGACTTTCAGCTAGTTATTGCATTCTCTTGGCATGTATGTTTGATAGGACACCAGATATGCTCGGAAATATCTGACCTGATAAATCGGGAATGATGAGAAATTCTGCATTTGATCAGACTTTATGATATTTTCTCTTTCCATATCTGGGTTGTCATGATGTATATGTCTTCTATATGACTGTATGGGTGAAGATGGACTGATTGTCATCGTTTACATGATGTACGTATAAGATGTCTTTTGATTCTAATGAATAACAAATACTGTCATTTTTTCTACTGAAAAAAAGAATGGACGCAAAACCCGGTGCTTCCACTAAAAACCAAATATCACATCCTAAAATAGTTTAATCCTCCCTGGGAGGTACGTTGCATAGTTTGCAAATTCCTCCACGTCATAAGGTAAAGTGAAACATTAATGGCCAACCCAGTACTATGTAATAATTACATTATTATTAATCAAACAACCTATAAAGATGGCGGTAAGTCTCAACAACCACTGTTTCGTTCACATGAGGTTATGCAGAGGGAGCGACAGCTGTAGGTAGACAGTTTTCAAGCATTAGCTCTAAGAGCTAAATAAACCTTACCCTTGGTCCTCCATATGACCATTTATGCTTTGACTTTGTTGCTAAAGTTTTACCATATAATTCTTTTCATAGACCGATTAGCAGTATAATTTTGTTTTTTAATATAAACTCTATTTATTAAACCCAATCTCAAAAGAGGAACATAAGCATAATTTTACATATAATGTTAGGATAGTAATTTATCTACAATAAAATAAACTAGAAACAATCATATTAAAATGATTAATATGTATATGCTGACAGGTATATATAGTTGACAGATTGATAATGTTTTTCTTATAGAATGGGTCAATTACTTGTATTTAATAGCTAATCTAATATAACAACCACTTAATTTATGGTTGTTAAGCGCATAGTTGAATTTAAACTCATTGTTGTCACTTGTCATTGGAGTTAAGCTAATAGTTATATCTAATAGTAATTTTATAAGATAATTTGAAATTATTGTAGTTAATAAAACAACTTCAAGTTATCTTGACTCCTAACTTCCAAATGGAGTTCAACTAAGCCTTATGTACATTAAATTGACTCTCATTTCTAGATAGGGTTCAACTTTCACATGAGTTTCACATTACCATGCCACTAAATGCAGTTATCACACTGAGTTCAGAGGAATTTATTAGGAGTTTAGAGGGGTTTATTTGGAGTTCAACTATCACACGAATTACACATTTTACTAAACTGCTAGGTGTAAAATGCAGTTTGACTAAACCTTGTGCACATTAGCTTGACTTCTAGATCCTAGATGGAGTTTCACTATCACATGGAATACACATTACCATGCCATTAAGTTAAGTTGTCACATGGGATATTTTTTATTTATTTATTTCCAACTACCCAAAATTCCAGTTATCACTTGATCTATTTTTAATTTTGTTATAATTGTCAATTATGAATTATCAACGATTCCCATTGAATCTATCTCGACACTACACTTGTCTCATTCTTGACCATAGCTGAAAAAGCATAGATAGTAGTCTACCACAACGTTATAATATTTTTCTCCTTTAGGCGTAACTAGAGCTGAACTTAAGAGATTATGGATTGTCCTCTTTGTTTCCGAACAATGAGGTATTTCCTTGAAGCAGATTGCTATGGAATTTGCTTTGAACGTCAACTGGGGAAATTACTTATGTAATATTAAATCACTGCTTCTTGGCCATTGGTTTCATTCGGTCACATCTTTTCTCTTAGAGTTCCCTCATCTCTCTCTTATACATATTTTTCAGGAGTTCAATTCTTTGGCGGATGCAATCTCTATGCCTCTATGCGGGGTCTTTTTGCACCAGAAGGAAATTCGTGGACTATTGGAATGGTGACACTCCTCTTTGGGAGGATCGTATGGCTTTATATTAGTTGTTCTAGTTTTTTGTTGTCTTTTGGTTGGATGGGTTTGGATCTGTTGGTTTCTATTTTACTTGATTTGGACTTTGGAGTTTAGGGTGCTTCTCTTGATGTATTTGGTATAGTTTTGGCAACCTTTTGTCTAATTATATTTAGTTTTGGAAACCTTTTCTCTAATTATATTGATGGGATGCCCTATCTTTTGGATGGTTCTGTCTAGTTTTTATGGATACCTGGACAATTTGTACATATACCTTGATAATTAAAAATATAGTCTTTTTCTTTTTGAAAAATTATTAAACTACACTTTAAATATTTTAATGTTAAATTAAAAACAAAAGAAGTTTTTTTGTTTTTTAAAAACTTGTGCACATGAATCATTTTTTTATCTTTTGTGGAAGAATAAACTTACATGAACCTTGCTCATTAAACACCACCTAGTTGTGACACAACTTTATTTACAAGTACCAATTCGCACCTAGCATTGTAACCACATACAAGGAAATGACAAAACCGAAAAAATCATTGACAATTGAGCGAGCATTGTAACATGTTTTTTTCTTTTCTTTTTGGCAACCAAATCAGAATATCGCCCAGATGGGCGTTGCTTTGGAGGAGTTTGTTGCTTACATAACCAAACTAAAATAGACCTTAGATCTCAAAGAGGTCGTGCGAATGTTTTTGTGGATTGGATCACACACTTATCATATTGGATAGTTGATTGAAGATTTTTTATATGGTTGGATGCTAATTGCAATGTAAACACCATATTTCACAATGTGAATGTCTTTGTGGATTGGATCACACACTTATCATATTTGATAGCTGATTGAATATTTTTTATATGGTTGGATCGCTAATTGCAATGTAAACACCATATTTCAAAGTGATTGCAAAGATGTGGTCCATGTTTGGTGATGGACAAGAGAATTCATATGTTGATTGCAAATAATTCATATGAATGAATTGAATGATTTGTTTTATTTGTAAACACTGATTGGAAGTCACATGGGGTTGATCGTTTACACCAGATCATGTCTGGAATTGTGTTTCACAACGAGAGGAGAAGGGCATTTGTTCATGTGTGGAGGCAACACATGCAACACACAGACCAAATATCTTTCTGAGGAAAATTAAGTAATGAAATCACTAGATTCTTGCAGCAATTTACATATCTCTAAATGAACAAATATTTGGAAACACCACAAGATTCTTGCAGCAATTTACATATCTCTAAATGAACAAATATTTGGAAACACCACAATTGAGGGTGCTCCATCCAAAGACTAAGATAAATTCAACACGGGAAAAAAAATACTGATTTGAATTTTTTCAACTCACTTCACAGATCTAACTTCAAATAGATTTTTCAAAAAAATTACAGCTCACGAATGGATATTACTAGATTTACAAATATCTAAGGCAATTTTTTCAAGCAAGGTTCCCTTTTTACAACCACATGAGACCTATAAATAAAAAGAAATGATTTTTGAGATCATTGGATATACAATTAACAAATAAAAATAACGTTTCATCTATAAACTCACAGCTTAAAAGGAAGTGAGAAATAACTCGATCATGATTTTCATAAGAATTGATGTAATGAAAATTTTCCTTTCTAATTCAACAACATAGTTACCTCCCAAACAATGTCCTCATCACCTCCTTTAAAAAGCCTTGAAAACCTAGTTAATATTTATATAGAAAACCTAAGCAAATTATATATTAGCTATATTCTGAACTCTCAAATGGAAGAATTTATTAGGAGCTTTAAGGAGTTTATTAGGATTTCGAACGATTTTATTAGGAGTTTGGCTTTACACCATTGGATATTATCTAGACTCCTAGATGCCAAATGCACTTGGACTAATCCTTAAGCGATTAGAGATTATGTTAAGCTAATAATTATCCAATACAGGCGTGATTAGAGTTGAATTTAAGCTAATAACGGTAAAATCATTGGAGTTAAGTTAAAATTTGTTGTAACAGCCCATAATTAATTATTATTATTATTAATTCTACCCATATCATTTTGTTTATACTTTTATTATTTTTGACAAGAAAAATGTTAAGAATAAAACATTATGTAACAAAAACAATTATATTAAATAAAATATGTTGAAAGGGGGACAAGAATAGATATAGCTATTGAAGAGGGAGGGCTTGCTGACCCAAAAGACAGAATAAACAAGTGGTTTCTAGATATGAAGTAGTTAAATGAGCTATGATTTTAAACTATTCTAATATTGTATTATGTTCAAATGGAATAACTGTAATTTTCCTAACTCATTATATCTTTGAATATGAATCTCGAATTTGCTAATGGATTTCAAATAAATTATGATTTTTCCGCTACAATTATAGATTTGTATTTTCCTAACTCATTATATCTTTGAATATGAATCTCGAATTTGCTAATGGATTTTAAATAAATTATGAATTTTCCGCTACAAGTATAGATTTGTATTTTTCTTCCTAGTCTTAATATGAATTATCAAATTAAACTAGAGTGTCTGATTATCCTATTATATCTACATCCTTTTAAGTAAGCGTATGTTTTTAAGTTTTATTTATCTAAAAACCTCTAAGGAAACTTGACTAATGCCAGTATTTATATACTGAAAATATACTGAACCCCTTTCTAAATAATGTTCTTAATAATATAGCATAGGAAACCAGTAAGATTTATACATCTAATAAAATAAGTCTAGAAACAGAATTAGTTTATGGATCGAAGATCCCTAACCAAATAAGATTTCATAAGATCTATTTACTTTCTAACAGATCTAGAATTTTGTTTATGAGAAACCGTTGGATCTGTTATATATTCGTATCTTCAGTCGCTGGAACAAACCCCTTAAAGTTACAATAATAAATTATTGTCTGGAATGCTTAATCTCCTTTAGCAGGAACATGAATAAAAATAAAATTTACGATACATATTGATGACTTAATATTGGTTATGATAACTTTACGGAGGTAATTTTACAGTGGGTAAATTCATTCGAAATTCGAGCGGTAACTATAACCCCATTTTCCTTTCTTAAATAATCATAGGGTTAGGATCCGTGGGGAGTCCTAAAGCCAAATATTCCGTACTTATTCCTTTTAATATTTCATTACTCCGTGCATCTGGAGGATCTGTGTTTTGGGTAAAACCCCAGCATGGCGGTCAAGTCGAAGCATACCATTCGGCGTTAAAATTTTTCACAGTAGTAGTAAGTTATCACGAAAATATTAGGACTGAGTCTCTTACTTTTTGGACAAAGCACATAAATGAAGTTGTTAACAAATGGAAGGATTCATGGTTTAAGCATTACACGCATCCAAATTTACAACCCAAATCTGAAACTTTTTATAAACCACGATAAAGACAAATTTGTAATAAACCAGTAAAGTATTAAATTATTACAGACTTAGAGCCCCTAGGATCTCCAAAAATTGGAAAATCCATGCGTATGCAGGTTATGTGATCGAATCCCTTTCTAAAAACTAAAATCACTTAAAATACAGGACATACAAAACGTAGTATTATAGGAAAAGACAATAAGCTGTATGTGTTTTCATTACGTGCATCAGAGAACCCACGATGGCGGCCGAGGGTTATTATAAACCCTATATCGAATCTTGTAAACTGGCGATATGGAAGTAAGGCCATTTGTTTTATGGCTACCTCATTTATTTTCCTCCGAGCGTTTGATTACGTTCTTTTAATAAACTAATCCATAATAATAAAAAACAGGTCAAAATACATTAAGTATTACAGGCATAAACACCATCCAAAATTGTGGCCTTAAAACTAATTTATCACATATGTGAAACCCTCAGTTTTTTTTCCACAACGAAAGTTGTATAAGAAACCGTGAACGCAGAGAAACTTATCTTGGAGTGCAGCCACCTGTGAAACCTCACGACCCTGCATCTGGTCCTACAGCCACCCAACGAAAAGAATTAACATTTATAAATTTACTGGAAAGAAACAAAAATTTAATAAGAAAGTATGGACGGGTTTACTTACATAGGTCTCCTAAGAGGCAGGCCTAGGAGAAAGTGACCCTGTCACCTTCTTCCCAACGTCAAATACCTACAAACGAAACAAAGAAAGCTAATACCTAGTCTTTACCTCCTTTAAATCAAAATTGCAGGTAAAGGCAGACTACCATACCTTGACAATGGTTGAGGGTGGCAGAGGGTCGGCTCCTCTGAGCGCCCTTATCCCTCCTAGCCTGCACGAAACCAAGATTTATTTTGAGCTGAATCAGTAACGAAGAACTAATATCATTTTTTTATGCTAAGCTAATCACTGTAATAGGCCCTTACCTGTTTTAGCAGACTGTGCATCCGTTGGGCATATTCGACAGCCTACTGGAGCTTGGGCTGGTTGGGCCACCGACGAAAGAAACTCCAGTGGATTCGCTACCTCAGAACATAACCCGTAACATGGTGAAAACTTGTGGAAGAAAGAAAGTACAGATCTCGGCTCTTAGTCGGCTCTTGACAACATTAAACATCAAAAGCAATCCTCAGACCAAGCGAAGTCAGTTGTCAAACCCTACTACATCTTTCGTGTTGTTTTCACCCTCCAATTGCACCCGGCAGTAGAGTGTTTAATGCTGCTGGAGGGCCTTTCTGACATTCTTTTAACTATCAGCCACGTGAGAAGTGTTTCACTGACCAACACATTCCGGCAAGGGACCGGCTTGATGCGCCTTCCAACTATCCATCGTCCATGGCTCATGGCATATAGACGCAAACGATCTTCATGGCTATCATGCATGGCCATGCCCATGTTGGAAAATGTAATTACTCGCACACTTGTACCTCTACCTGACTCTCAGCCGACTCTGTCAGAGTCTGTACCAATCAAGATCTTGTCGATCAGTCTGACAAAAGGGAAGAGTTCATGATTCGGAAATGTAAACCAGTCGAATTTATTTCTGAAGCTAAGTTCTTAGGTAGATAGTTATTACGGTCTTTAATGGTGAGTCAGTTGAACCATGTAGAAGCAATCTTCAGGTTGCCTATTAGTAGAAGAAGCAAATTGTAATTTAGGTTAGAGACAAAGAGTCAACAGACAGTAGAGAGAACTCCGGGTGAGAAAAGAGAAGTTGAAGATCAAGCTTCTGCAAGTCTGGACCGACAAGTTTGTAATACTTTGTTATTTCCACATAGTTAAATATATGAAATAGTTTATGGTTGAATGCATGATTATTTGGCCGCACATATTTCCATATTTACTTGAATAAATGTCTTTTACAATTGCTGTTAAGTGAAAGATCAAAGAACCCATAAATTTCTCACCGTGTGAAAGTAAGTTCGAGGGTTTTATTACACATTGGTCGACTCAAGTCTTCCTACATATTTGGGCATATGTTTTTATAAGTTATTTGGATTTGTTAATGTCTCCATTTTACAGGTGAAATGCATTTGTAATTTCTTAAGTCTCTTAGACTAAGAAAAATACTCTGTAGATTTCGACCAAAGTGAATCAACAAGGTTGGTTGTGTGAGCCGACTTGAGAGGTCGGTTGATTCAGCAGACTTGAGAAGTCAAAGAGGTCAACCGACTTGAGTGGTCGAAGAGGTGAGCCGACTTAAAAGTAGAAGAAGTCATCCAACTTAGAAGTGACAAGTGGTTGAGGTAAAAATCGGTGGATAGAACCAACAAGTAAGTCGAAGTAAATCAGTTGGGTAGAAAGGAAGACCAATGTTGATAGACTTGTCGAGTTGGGAGATAGACAAGTTTCATCTGACAAGTGAAAAAGAAAAAGAGGTCGGCGTGAAAAGTGAAAATTAAATTTTAATATCGACTGAGCCCTAAACTCAAGTTTAGTCGACTTGGTTTTGGCTAACTGGTATCAAAGCAAGGTTATATCAGAGCAAGGTTTCATATGAGAGAAAGATTTAGGAAAGAAATCTTGTCTTAAAACGTGGAAATTTAATTTTCTAAGAAAATTTAATTAAAAATTAAAATGGCTTCCACTTCTGGTTCATTGCAAACTCCAATCTTTACAGGAAAGAATTATGAATATTGGTCTTTAACAATGAAGGCTTTATTCAAAGGTCAAGATATTTGGGAGATAGTCCAACATGGTTATGCAGAACCACTAGACATGACAGCATATAACAATATGACACATGCTGAGAAATATGTCTTGAGAGAATAGAGCAAGAAAGATGGAAAAGCTTTGTTTTCCATACATCAAGCTATGCATGAAAGTATAATCCCAAGAATAGCAGCAAAAACTAATGCTAAGGAAGCATGGGATACATTGGAGACTGCCTATCAAGGTTTGGATAAGGTAAAGACATCCAAGCTACAGATTTTGAGAAGAGATTTTGAATCTCTGTCCATAAAAGATTCAGAGAATGTAGACACATTCTACATCAGAGTTGTTGGGTTGATAAACCAACTGAAATCTCATGGAGAAGCCATAGCAGACCAAAGGGTTGTTGAAATAATTCTCAGAAGTCTTCCCCCAAGATTTGAAAACTGGGTTGTGACCTTAGAGGAACACATAGACATGGCGAAATTTACCATTGATGAGTTGCAAGCTTCACTCATTAATCATGAACATGGACTCAACAGAACACAAACATCATTGGAAGGTGCATTTGCAGCACAGTCATCCATAAGCCATGGTAGAGGCAGGGGGAGAAACAACTTCAAAGGAAAGGGAAGAAGTTCTTCAAGAGGAGGATGAGGCAGAAGTCCTGCAAATGTTGGTGGCAGAGGAGATAACCAGAACCCAAGTCAGCCAAGTGGCCAAAGGTTTTATAAATAAAATATTCAGTGTCATTACTGTAAGAAGTTTGGTCATTATGTATATGAATGCAAGAAGAAACAATATGACCAAGGAAGGCAAAGCCCAAGTTAGTTGACCAACACCAGCACTTCGAAAAGTGCAATGTTAATGGCATCGACATCTCCAGTTGAATGCAATGTTGTTCAAGAAAGTCCACATGACATATGGTACTTAGATTCAGGATGCAACAACCATATGACTGGTAATTTAAATTTGTTTTCTAATCTAGACAATTCAATTAAAATTGGTGTTACACTTGGAAACAATGTCCAAGTTACTGTCTTAGGAAAAGGCACTGTTCATATTCTAACCAAACAGGGGGAGAGTAAGTATATCCCTGATATCTATCATGTCGAAGGTCTGAAACATAATTTTTTAAGCATTGGACAGTTGATACAAAAAGGCTACAGAGTCTACATGGAAGATGATCACTGTGTCATCAAAGACGAGCATCCAAGCAACCAGCTCATAGCAAAAGTGCCAATGACAAGCAACCGCTTGTTTCGATTGAGGATAGTTCCTAACATAAAAGGAAAGACAAACTCAGGAGCTACATTCAAGGTAGAAAGTGAAGAAACAATCGAACTCCTCCACAAGAGAGAAAATTGCAGCGCTAATTTGCAAGCTGCATTTCAGACAGAAGTTCAGGATGAATCCTGGTTGTGGCATTTCAGATTTGGACATTTGAATTTTGGTGGGCTGAAGCTATTGCACACAAAGAATATGGTGAAGGGATTACCATTGATCAATAGACCAGAGAGGGTTTGTGAATGCTGCATTTTTGGCAAGCAGCACAGAGAGGATTTTTCAGTCGAAAAGTCCTATAAAGCACGCACACCACTTGAAATTGTGCACTCTGACATTTGTGGTCCAATGCAGACCTCATCCATTGGTGGCTGCAAATATTTTCTAACTTTTATTGATGACTACTCAAGAAAAACATGGGTATATTTATTGAAACATAAATCTGATGCATTTAGTTATTTTCAACAGTTCAAGGCACTCGTGGAGAACCAGAGCGGTCACCGCATCAAGATATTAAGGAGCGATAGAGGAGGTGAATATGTTTCAAATGAATTTTTGAATTTTTGCAAGACCCACGGCATACAAAAACAACTCACTGCACAGTATACACCTCAGCAGAATGGTATTGCCGAAAGAAAGAACAGAACCATCATGGAGATGGCACGCAGCATGTTGGTATCCAAGCATTTGCCAAATGAGTATTGGGGTGAAGCAGTCGCAACTGTCGTTTACCTTATGAACCGGTGTCTGACAAAAAGTGTGAAGAACAAAGTTCCCCAAGAAGCATGGACAGGTATGAATCATAGTGTTTCACATTTAAAAGTTTTTGGTTGTGTTGCATATGCTCATGTTCCAGATGAGCTGAGAAGGAAGCTAGACAAGAAGGGACAGAAATGTATTTTTGTCGGCTATTCTGAAGACACAAAAGCATACAAGTTGTATGACCTTGTCACAAGGAAAGTGATTATCAGTCGGGATGTTCAATTTGTTGAGAATGAATCATGGTATGGAACTGTCGACATAAATGTCAACATTGTGTTGAATGTCGATAATGATGATATGAAAGAGGAAGTGGTTCAAACACCACATGTAAGTCAACCGGTCGGAGCACCATTGACTCCCATGACACCACGACATGGTTCAGCACAAGGACCATCAACACAAGTAGAATCTCAAGCTACACGGACAAGTACACCAAGAGGACAGCAAACTCCATCAAGCATTTTGTCTAGGTCAACATCGATAGAATCAGTGGAGACAAGAAGTCTACGAGACATATATGAAGTTGGTACACCAAATTCATTCTCTCTCTTTGCATTATTTTCCCCTATATATGACCCACTAACATTTGAAGAAGTTGTTGAAGAAGAAGTATGGGCACAAGCCATGGATGAAGAAATAGAATGCATTAAGAAAAACCAGACATGGGAACTGTTGATGTACCAAAAGACAAAGATGTAATCAGTGTCAAATGGATTTATAAGACAAAGCAAGATGCTGATGGGAATGTGCAAAAGAACAAGGCAATAATGGTAGAAAGAGGGTTCACACAGCAACCCAACATCGACTTCAATGAAACGTTTGCACCTGTTGCATGCATGAATATAGTCAGAACAGTTTTGGCCATTGCTGCATAAAAAAATGGCATGTTCATCAAATGGATGTCAAGTCAACATTCTTAAATGGTTGTCTAGAAGAAGAAGTATGTAACGTCCCCGACCCTCTAACCGGCGAGGAGGACGCTACTAACATCAAACATACGGGAAAATATCCCCATGAACATGGACAATCATATTGTGCTAGAATCAAAAGTTGAAACATCAACATACTAAGATGCATAATCCTTCATTTAGATAGCGAAAGCAAACATACACACATTCGAGCATGACACATGTTCATCATATTCATTCATCAGTAAACATAAATGCAGAAGTAAAATGGACAAGAATACTTATTTGATAAGGACTCATCCCACAACCAGCTACGTCGCTGCAACGTTCCACCCAACAATAGGCTGGCATGCTCATCAATCTCTTAGCAACACTTCCACCCTCGAGCTGGGCATGATTCCTTAAGGAATAAGGGTCACAGCAAGCTTACACATAGCCAAGGTACACAAATCAGCCAAGCCCACACTGTAGGGTTTATCAGGCTATCAAGGAGCTAGGAAAGGCTAAATGCTAAGCTGGTGGCCTCAACACCGTTCCTCTCAAGCATACCCAGCCTCTAATCCCACTCTCAACTGTTCGAAGACCAACCACTGCATACCGCAACAAAAAAATCCATTCACAGGTCTGTGAAGAAGGCAAAGATAACTGGGTGACAATCCCAAACAAAAGGCGAAACACAGTTCAGGTCCAACCACACTCCAGAGTTGTTCTTGGCCCTAGCGTGGCCAAAACAACTCAGAAACCATCCCCAAAAGATGTCCGCTACCTCAGCAACCAAGAAGCAACCCAAAACCAAGGTGAATCAACAACCCAAACTCACAATGAAAACTATGGCAACCTTACATAGTCCCAAAACAGGGAAGAAGTCTGATTCTCAATCTTGGGCAAAAGAAGGACATAAATGTAGAACACAATATGATGAGGAAACGACGAGAACCTTACACAGTCTGCAGTTGGGGAAGAAGCAGAACTCCTAGCATAGACATGCGAGAACTCAATCAATGGATATGGAATTCAACGACTGTCCAACATCTAAAATGCAAGCCTTGGGATCGCCTATGGACTTGGATGTTAGGTCAGCACGCAGGCTATTCCACAACATCAATAATTAATGTCCAGCCATTACGCCTTCACGTCAACTGGGCTTGGAACTTTACCATGACCATTTCTAGGTCCAGGATCTACTAGGGATCCCCAAGCATATAACAGCCCAACATACACTTATATCAACAATACACTTATACCAACATACACTTATATCAACAATAATGCACACTTATATCAACAATAATGCACACTTATATCAACAATAACCCTTACTCTGCAACCCCTCACAACAACCATTTGCCTTTTCCCTTTAGGGTGCAACACCTAACTGCATCTATTTATCCTGTCAACACGAGCAATATAAGCAAACTCATCAGCGTTATTGCTCTAAAACTGTAATCATATTTCATAGCATTCACTATCAAGTATTGAGACACCAGGAGTGCGTCCACTCCCCAGGGTGTAGTCAATATTGAAAACCCTTTCATGAGTCGACATCGGAAAAGTGAGTGTGCACCCTTTCTCGGTGTGTGCCATGTAGGCCCTATTGTTTTGTTCCATCTTGGAACCCACACCAACACTGTGGCTTTTCATGCTCTCAGCCTCTTTCACTTCACCGTGAATGCTAGACCAATCCCTCTTGGTCATGACACTTAGTGTCTTTGGTCTATTTCAGACCTCTCAACCATGGAGTCTCTCCACATGGTTCATCTCGGCTGCTAGGACCCCCACAGTCTTACTAGCACCTTTTTCATTACCGCTCATTCCGAGCTCTCCAGGACAATCACATGTCCACATGCACCCCTAGGATGCTCTCATGGTCCTCGCTCCCAGCGATACCTATATCCAAACATTGAATAGATTCACATGTTTAGTTCATTCTCATCGGTTTTTATCTCTAGAAAAAGAGCTTAAAACATCATAACCAAATCATATACACATGTATATTCATAAGCAAAATAATCCAATACTTATCTGTATTGTGTGTTTCCTCGTTGGTCGATAGGATCCTGCTTCGCTTTGCAAGCCTTGGGATCGCCTATGGACTTGGATGTTAGGTCAGCACGCAGGCTATTCCACGACATCAATAATTAATGTCCAGCCATTACGCCTTCACGTCGACTGGGCTTGGAACTTTACCATGACCATTTCTAGGTCCAGGATCTACTAGGGATCCCCAAGCATATAACAGCCCAACATACACTTATATCAACAATAATACACACACTTATATCAACAATACACTTATACCAACATACACTTATATCAACAATAATGCACACTTATATCAACAATAACCCTTACTCTGCAACCCCTCACAACAACCATTTGCCTTTTCCCTTTAGGGTGCAACACCTAACTGCATCTATTTATCCTGTCAACACGAGCAATATAAGCAAACTCATCAGCGTTATTGCTCTAAAACTGTAATCATATTTCATAGCATTCACTATCAAGTATTGAGACACCAGGAGTGCGTCCACTCCCCAGGGTGTAGTCAATATTGAAAACCCTTTCATGACTCGACATCGGAAAAGTGAGTGTGCACCCTTTCCCGGTGTGTGCCATGTAAGCCAATAGTGATTAGTAGTTGTCAGCAATTCCTTAAATCCGAAATTCACAACTCAAGTTTAACAACCCATTATGCATACCAACTATTTTCACAGCCATGAGACTCTTCTCATAAGGTTTGGCTCTTTCGCATGGTATATTCTGGCAGTTGTCATGGTCTTACTCTCATTGCCATGCTCTAAATAATTTACCTGAAACCTTGCTCTTCCATAGAGCATTCCTGGCAGCCAATTGGTCATGACTATCCTCTTTATGCACTTACTATCCTGCATTCATAACATCCTTTGAAATGGTTCTTGAATTGTCATCAATTCATCATTTCATCCATTAGTTATTCATAATATCACATGCACTCATCTCAATGCATTCATGCAATGCATCACAACAATTGCACCTGTACTTATGCAATCAGTCACTCACACCCTTCATATGCATCCATTCAATGCATGACTACAAGATTCATAAAATCTTTTTGATGTGTATCCATTCAATGCTACCTTGCATTGATTCAGGAATACCCTGCATTCAAACATACCATGCATGGTCTAACCATGACTACTTCATATAGGATGCATTGTTATAATCAAGATCATCAGTGCTTACTTTCCTTGGGCTACTAAGCAAATAACAACATAATACAGGCACGAAACATTTCTATATGGATTTAGTATAACATTAAAATATCCATATGGTATGAGGTCTCTTACCTTTACCACTCCATGGAATTTGTCATAATCAAACTCTTACCTTCATGGGTCCTACTTACACCCTTGGCATGGCCAATTTGGTTGGTCCTTTGCAGGAGATTGCAGAATTTGCTTATCAACTTTTTTTTATGGACTTGTTGCCTCATCCCTTTCTCCAAAGGGTTGCTAGTCACATTCGCCAGCATCAGCAACATATTCAGCCAGGTCCATGTTGTCGTCGGTTTTTCCACTAATTCCAACACCAATGCAATAACTATCATTAGTGGTTCATTATAGATGTATAATCCTCAATATCCTACGTATGCAAAGCATATCCTCATACATTTTAGGTATAGAACTTAGGAAATATAGTTATAATCAGCAAGATAGGGTTTAAGGAAACTTCCCTTTTCAAGTCCCACATCCTCGCATGGAACTCCTCTTCCACACAGCAGCTGGTTTGACTTCATGGTCTTGCTACCTCTAGGCATGCAATTCCTGGGTTTGTCCATATTAACAGCAGCACATTTCTTTTTCAAACAATCATTAGTACCTTGCTGCTACGCATTCAACTCTGGTGATTCTCCTTTGTTCCCTGCTAGATAAGCTTTCTAACGCCTATCCACACACTTCATTCTGACCTCGGGTGTGAAAACCACACCACTTCTAAAATGAAGATTTTTACCAATTTTAGGAAAAACACACAACTAGATTTTGGTATGGAATGCTAAATTCAGTCCTGAAGCTACTGAAATACTACTAAGAATTTCATTGAAAAAACCCCTGAAATCTCTGAAAACTCCCACTTGAAAACTCAAAATTTTCCTTTGTTAAATCGGGTCTTTTCCCAACTATCATTCTGACATTTCAGTAGTCAGAATGACTAATTTCCTCCACTGCTCATCGGCGGCCATATGACTAACCCTTTCTACTGTTCATCTACGCTTCCGGACTTCATCGGCAATGCCAAAGGCTATCCCTCAACAGTCAAACAGCTAACGTTTTTCTTCCGTTTCAGATCCCCATCCGTCTAAGCTTCCGAGTCCTTTATCAGCACTACAAAAGCCATCATCGACGATCGAATCCTCTACCTGTCGGATGGCTAGTTCTCTAAGCTTCTGACACTTCGACGGTCTAATCTTCATCTTTCATCCGTCGCTCATCGGCGGTCCAATCAACTAAATTTTTTCGACGTTCTCTGTGCTTAGAAAAATTTTCAAAAATTTTTCTTCTTCCTTCCGCCGCCGCATCGGCTGCCTCATCCTCTAATTATCAGCAATCCCATATTCTATTCTTCTCTAATACTTGCTGTCGCATCGACTACTTGAATAACTAAATTTCGTCGACGGTTTCCGTACTTAGAGGAATTTTCAAAGTTTTCTCTTTCTACTTTCTTTTGCTAACGTATCGGCACCCTCAACATCTATTTTCTATCAACGTCTGTCGTTGCATCGGTGATCTAAACGACAAAGTTTTGCCGATGTCTTTAACACTTAAGAGAATTTTCGTGAAAAGGTTCTCTTTTCTCCTCAGCGCTTTCACCTCTTTCCTATCGCCGTATCGGCGTTTCCATTACCTAACACTTCACCGCTTAATCAACTAATTTTCTCTGATCCACTTCACAAATCTTCGCCGCTCCAAATAGCTAATTTTCACCGATGTATCGGCTTATACTTATTCTAAATTTCATCGATCAAATCACCTAACTCCTCCACTGCTTATCGGCACCTCGAACAACTAAGTTTTGTCAACATATTGGCAGCCTTCGGCTAATCCCCTCTGCAACTGCGGCTCCAGCTTCCATTGTTTTACGTCGACGGCATCGGAAGTCCTTCCATCTAAATGTGTCGACATTTCGATAGTCTTCATCAGCTTTCTTCTGCTTCGTCGGCTCAGACTTCCTCTATCTCTCGTCGTCGCCGAGGTCTGTATCGGAGGAGCTTCCAACTAAGTTCTCCGATGATTCGACGGTCTCAACACTTAGAAAATTTTTCAAAGGATTTCCTCTCTGTCAGCTTATTTCACCTGAGGGTATCGGCTCTCAACACCTCTTCATTTCCACCGTTGCGGCTCCCTTCCGGTGAGCCTCCCCTTTCTTCTGCCACCGCCGCTGCATCAGAATAATTCTCGTGAAGCTTCCCACTGTTGCAGCTCCGTCTCTAGGTTCTGTCCGTTGTGCATTGGATGGACTTTCGCCTAGCTCATCTAATGATTTTCGGACTTAGAAATTTTTTTGAGAATTTTCTATCATAAGTTCTGATCTCAATTGGGAAGAAGGATACCTGCCTCTGCTAGCTGATCTTTCATGGCCATGTGAGGCCCAAATGCTGCAATGATGGCTCTGTCACTGCATCTTCACGGCCCATTCAGGCCCATGCTACAACCTTTGCTTTGATACCACTCTATAATGTCCCCAACCCTCTAACTGGCGAGGAGGATGCTACTAACATCAAACATACGGGAAAATAGCCCCATGAACATGGACAATCATATTGTGCTAGAATCAAAAGCTAAAACATCAATATACTAAGATGCATAATCCTTCATTTACATAGCGGAAGAAAACATACACACATTCGAGCATGACACATGTTCATCATACTCATTCATTAGTAAACATAAATGCAGAACTAAAATGGACAAGAATACTCATCTAATAAGAACTCGTCCCGCAACCAACTACGTCGCTGCAACATTCCACCCAACCATAGGCCAGCGTGCTCATCAATCTCTCAACAACACTGCCACCCTCGAGCTGGGCATGATTCCTCAAGGAATAAGGGTCACAACAGGCTTACACATAGCCAAGGTACGCAAATCAGCCAAGCCCACACCGTAGGGTTTATCAGGTTGTCAAGGAGCTAGGAAAGGCTAAATGCTAAGCTGGTGGCCTCAATACCATTCTTCTCAAGCATACCTAGCCTCTAATCCCACTCTCAATAGTCTGAATACCAACCACTGCATACCGCAACAAAACAATCCATTCACAGCTCTGTGAAGAAGGCAAAGACAACTGGGTGACAATCCCAAACAAATGGCGAAACATAGTTCAGGTCCAACCACACTCCAGAGTTGTTCTTGGCTCTAGCGTGGCCAAAACAACTCAGCAACCATCCCCAAAAGACGTCTGCTACCTTAGAAACCAAGAAGCAACCCAAAAGCAAGGTGAATTGACATCCCAAACTCACAATGAAAACTATGGCAACCTTACACAGTCCCAAAATAGGGAAGAAGTCTGATTCTCAATCTTGGGAAAAAGACGGACATAAACGCAGACCACAATCTGATGAGGAAACGATAAGAACCTTACACAGTCCACAGTTGGGGCAGAAGCAGAACTCCCAGCATAGACATGGGAGAACTCAACCAAGGGATGTGGAAGTCAACGACCGTCCAACATCTAAAATCCCACAGCACACAGCTCCTCAACGCAAAACACTGAAGAAAGTTACACAGACAGAAATGGGGAAAGAACCGATTCTCCATCAATCTGTGCGTGAAGGGAAAGGACGCGGCCAATAAAATAGGGAAAAACAACAACTCACAAACAACAAAATACAACCACAGCTGTCCTTCACCGTCTGGCAATGGTAGAGGCCAAAAATCTTGACTCCATGCATGAGGTAGATTAACCGGCCCCCTATGCGCGTCCCCTGGGTGAGAGTGAACCCCAAAATCCCCCAGAGAGTGCGTAGTGAGGGGTCCCTTACCCATGTGAAGGTGGAGAGAGGATTGGTGGAGTGAGCATGTGGCAAAGTCTCTCAATCCTGCTACCCTCCACTTCCTGTAATAAATGCCTCAACAACTCAGCAGAACATTAAAAAGGTGGTTGGATGAGACAAGGGAAGGTGGGAAAAATAGACAGGGTGATGACATGTAGCTTTTTCCCCCATGACTCAAGGTTCATCATTTCCCCCCCTTATCCTTTGGAATCATGCCCTTTGCATTTTAACGTTGCACCGCCGTACCTGGCTGTAGGTTTAGTTTAATTTATGTGCGTATTTACATGATGCCAAACTATAATGTGCCAGATAACACGATATACCATTGGCAACTATCCCTATTGCCGAAACATACACAACCAAATCCATGGTGGGCTTTTTTCCTTTAGCTCCTCACCACGATTAATTACATTATATACATCATGCAAATGGGGTCAAAACAGGGGTGTTACAAAGTATATGTGGAACAACCACAAGGGTATGAATTTCCAGGTCAAGAGCACAAATTTTATAGGATGAAAAAGGCCTTATATGGTTTGAAACAGGCTACTAGAGTTTGGTACAGTCGAATTGATTCCTATCTCACTGAAAATGGATTTCACAGAAGTGAAAGTGAACCGAATTTGTACACTAAAGTCGATGACCAAGGTAAGATGTTAATTGTCTGCTTATATGTAGATGATTTAATATTTACTAGTGATTTTGGCATAGCATATTTTAAAACGGTCATGGAAAGTGAATTTCAAATGACTGATCTGGGGCTTATGAAGTTTTTTCTGGGCATTGAAGTTCAGCATTCTAAAAGTGGTTTTTTTATATCATAGTCTAAGTATGCAAGTGAGGTTTTAAAAATATTTAACATGTCTAACTGCAAGATGGCCCCAACACCAGTGATAACAGGTTTAAAATTGAGAAAAGATGATGAAGGATCCATTGTAGATCCTACGATGTCCAAAAGGCTTGTTGGCAGCCTTATGTATTTGACAGCGACAAGACCAGACATTATGTATGGTGTAAGTTTGATCTCAAGGTTCATGGAGTCACCAAAAGACTCACATTGGCAAGCAGGTAAAAGAATTCCGAGGTATGTAAGTGGCACATAAGACCTTGGTATTATGTATTCAACCTCAGAAAATTTTAAACTCATTGGCTATACTGACAATGACAATGGAGGCAGCATAGATGACAGGAAGAGCACATCTAGGTACACATTTCATTTTGGTACAGATGTTGTTTCATGGGATTCAAAGAAACAACCCATTGTAACTTTGTCTTCAGCTGAAGCAGAGTATGTTGCAGCAACAAGTGCTGCATGTCAAGCTGTCTGGATGAGAAGAGTCTTAAAAGACTTGTCACAGAACCATCAAGAACCGACAACAATCTTCTGCGACAACAATTCAACCATAGCATTATCAAAGAATCATGTGTTTCACAAGAGAACCAAGCACATCGACACAAGGTTTCATTTTATAAGAGAGTTGGTGAACGACAAGGAAATTTGTTTGGAATTTTGCTGGTCTAAAGACCAACTTACCAACATCTTCACAAAGCCATTGGAAAAGGACACATTCCAGTATCTGCGTAGTTATCTTGGAATGACAAGTTATCCACAGTGAACTCTATCATAAATAGAGCATGTCTAAGCTCTTAAACATTTTGTAAATTTTGTTTAAAAAAAAACAATCTGCTCATAATTAAGGGGGAGTGTTGGAAAATGTAATTACTCGCAGATTTGTACCTGACTCTCAGCCGACTCTATCAGAGTCTGTACCAGTCAAGATCTTGTCGATCAGTCTGACAAAAGGGAAGAGTCCACGATTCGGCAATGTAAACCAGTCATTCTGAAGCTAAGTTGTTAGGTAGATAGTTATTACACTCTTTAATGGTGAGTCATTCGACCCATGTAGAAGCAATCTTCAGGTTGCCTATAAATAGAAGAAGCAAATTGTAATTTAGGTTAGAGACAGAGAGTCAACAGACATTAGACAGTAGAGAGAACTCCGGGTGAGAAAAGAGAAGTTGAAGCTCAAGCTTCTGTGTATGTGATTCAATCGAAGAGCCGAAGCTCTATAAAAGGATCAAGTCTGGATCGACAAGTTTAGATGGACAAGTCTGGACCAAGAAGTTTGTAATACTTTTTTATTTCCACATAGTTAAATATATGAAATAGTTTATGGTTGAATGCATGATTATTTAGTCGCACATATTTCCATATTTACTTTGGTAAATGTCTTTTACAATTACTGTTAAGTGAAAGATCAAAGAACCCATAAATTTCTCACCGTGTGAAAGTTCGATGGTTTTACGGCACATTGGTCGACTCAAGTCTTCCTACATATTTGGGCATATGTTTTTATAAGTTATTATGATTTGTTAATATGTCCATTTTACTTCATCTTACTCATAGGTGAAAATATTTGTAATTTCTTAAGTCTCTTAGACTAAGAAAATAACTCTATAGATTTCGACCAAAGTGAATCGACAAGGTCAGTTGTGTGAGCCGACTTGAGAGGTCGGTTGAGTCAGCCGACTGAGGTCAGTTGACTTGGGAAGTTGAAGAGGTCAACCGACTTGAGTGGTTGAAGAGGTGAGCCGACTTAGAAGTTGAAGAAGTCACCCGACTTAGAAGTGACAAGTGGTCAAGGTAAAAACCAGTCGGTAGAACCGACAAGTAAGTCGAAGTAAATAAGCCAGTTAGAAAGGCCGACCAATGTTTATAGACTTGTCTAGTCGGGAGATAGACAAGTTTGACCTGACAAGTGAAAAAGAAAAAGAGGTTGGTGTGAAAAGTGAAAATTAGATTTTAATATCGACTGAGCCCTAAACTCAAGTTTAGTCGGCTTGGTTTTGGCTAACAGCCCATGCCATCTCTTCTGAAAGGTATGATCTTCCCATTCAAATTTGAATTTTGAAAAGCCTGGGCTCCGTGTCCGCCCTTTTTTGAAACACCCTCTTTTCTTGACCTGACCTGACCATTTCTGAGACGCCCTCGTTTTTGGGTTTTTGGCAAATGTCCTCTCTTCTTGACCTACATGTTTCTGAGATGCCCGCTTTTGGTTTTTTTCAAGGAAGCTGGTGAAGTTGTGGGAAGATCATGATACAATTTCAAGCACTGGTCTTATGGTTGACAAGAATAATGGTAGAGCACTTCGATTGAAAACCTTTGGTGTGATACAATAGGAATTGGGAGACGAGCTTAAAAAAACGAAGTTATCTATCAAAGCAAACGAGAATAATTTCCTACTATTATGCTATAATTCTGGATTTGGTCAAGCAGAGCTCACAAAGGACATCGAATTAACACCTAATTATGTAGTAATTTTGGAATCTGCTTTAGATTCTTAAAAATGTTGAATGATACCGGCTATTATGACATTCTAGGAGTATTTCCCATGGCAACTGAAGCAGAGATGAAGTAATCTTATTACATAAATGCGCGGCAAGTTCATCCTGATAAAAAACCAAATGATCCTCAAGCGGCAGAAATTCAAGGTATTGGGAGAAGCTTACCAAATTCTCAATTATCCAGCACAACGGGCATCATATGACACACATGGAAAAGTTGTATCACTGATAGACCGAGCAACAATCTTTAATATGATGTTTGGAAGCGATTTATTTGAATACTATATAGGCCAGTTTGTAGTGGCTTCAATGATTTCTTTCATGATGTTGCCTAAAGGTGAACAAATAGATACCAGGGTACTACAAGAAAGATGAAGGCCATCCAGCAAAAGGAAAGAGAAGAAAAACTTGCAAATATTTTGAAGGACCTTATAAATAGGTATATAAAAGGTGACAAGGGTTTATACAACAAGCTAAATCTGAGGTTCAACGGCTCAACAGTGTAGCTTATGGAGTCAATATGCTTTAGACAATTGGTTACATATATGCAAGAGATTATGAATTCAATATGCTTCAGACAATTGGTTACATATATGCAAGGCAAGCAGCAAAGGAAATTAATCTCTTTTGCTTGAGCGAGTTTACAATGGAAGGAAAACTTGAGCAAAGGAAAGAGAGCTTTTTAAGCTATTTGTCAAAGTTTAAAAATGATGAAGCTTGAGCGAGATGTCCAACAGAAGAGCTGCCTCTCTATCTCAAATACATTTGTTTGCTGTGTAGTGCAAACGTGGGTCTACTGTATTTTCTCCTGACAATTTTTCACATATGCATTTGAGTCTTTCATACTTGGGAGTTTATAACTTAAGCAGGTTATAATGAATGTGAATTTGACAGGTTATAATGAATGTGAATGTGACAATGTGGAGTGGTAATGGGAAGCCTTTACAATTCATGGGCGCTAAGAATATCGTTGTGAGAGACATTACTTCCATAACCAACAAGTAGTTCCATGTATCCATTGATGCATCCAACAACGTCCTGGCAGTGGGATTGACTATCTATGCTCCAACGGAAAGCCCCATCACGGATGAAATTCACATATCTTCTTCTAATGACAGTCTTTAGGAACAGGTGGGTCATATATCAAGTCAACATTTTAAAATGTATTGTTTGAGGAAGGGGACTATTTTATTAAAGATAAATATGTAACTTTTCCTGTGCAGAGATGATTATTTTGGTATTTTAGAAGGAACTTCAGCAATCTTTCCATTGAACAAGTTACTTGTGGACCAGGCCATGGAATAAGGTAAAATAATTTGATAAAATTTCAATAGGACTGAGAATATTAGTATTCATCGCACTACGTTGACAACCAATTTGGGTTATTATTATTACCATGCACTTCGTGGAGCCTTAGGAAGTATCATTTTCGTAATGGAATCAACATCGTCCTTTCATCGGCATTGAAAATGAAGTTAGAATCAAAGCATCGCAAGGCGAAAAGGGCTTCGCCAAGGGCTTAACATTTAAGAACGTACAAATGAATTACATGAGGAATCCAATCCTCATTGACGGCCGAGGCGGTCATCATCTAAACATATATGAACAAATTTTTTTATTCTATTTTAGTGCACTTTTCTTAAATAATAAATATATTTTTTCCACATAAGACACTGGAAGCATCATATGACCACTGAAATTTCGTAGCTTATTTTTGAGTTATGTAACATACATTTTGTTAAGATTGGCTTTTGACCTTTATAACTTACTTTGTTGTTAATATTGCTTTTACCAATTTAAGAGTATGATATGAATGTGTAGATTATATAAAGTGGTATAAACAAACATGTTTGGAACCTAAGCAACGAAGGATTCCTGCAGTGCCATGCCAAGATATCAAATTGAAAAATGTGAGTCCGAGATATGGGATTAATGAAGCAATAATTTTTTTTATAAAATTCCAAAGAACTTGGAATTAGTTATATGAAACTCTCTTTCCTTTGTTAAGGGTGAATACTTCCTCTCATTTTAATATGTTGGATTTTAGTTCAGCCAAAATCCTTTTAATTTATAAAAAGGTGGATGCTTCCTCTACCAACTTTAATATATGTTTGGATTTTGTATTATTATTTTGTAATTTAAATTTGAGTTATAGAAACAATGAAGCTTAATTTTAAAGTGAATGTTTGCAAACATTTTTTGGGTTTGTTAAAAATGAATGTATTTTTCAAAATGTATTAGCATAAACTTAGTAAAAATAAAAATAAAAATAAAAAATAACAACTCTCCTAAAAACATTATATTAAAAATAAAATCAATTTTAAAATTTAAATAGTTAATATGAATATATAATAGAACTAAATAGAAGAAAAACATAAAGATAAATTAACACAAGAAATCCAAAATAAAATAAGAGACTAGAAATTTTTTCAAAGTATCCAATCCTAAAGAAATAAGGAAAGAAGAAAAACTAAATAAATAAATTATTTAAATAAAAGGATGTTTTAGTAAAGTAATTTGACCATTATAACCTACCATTGATCCAAAAAAGGGAAACAAATAAACCAAAATGAAATAAATGCCAAGGAAAATAGAACACTACAAAAAGGGATCAAAATGAAACAAGAGGATCCCAACTAATGGTAATAATTACTACACCAACTACATTGTGGTGTTTAAATATAGCTTGTTGTCATGAATTTTATGAATTATCTTGATCTGTTTCACAAGTTACCATTAATTCTTAACATTTGGCCAAAATCATTAGATAGTTCAATAATTGGTGGATTTTTACATTAATAAATAAAAATACACTTTTTATATATTAGTTTAGAGATTTGATGATGACATTGCAAACATGAATTGTAATATGTAAAGAAAATAATAGAAAATAATAATTCAACAATAACTCCATACTAGTTAACTCCTTAAATTAAAAAATGGAAATAGAATTTCATTTTCATCTTTGAAAAGTAGTAAATATATGAAATTCCATAAACTTATTTCTTATATTATTAAAGGTAAGACTACTTAAAAATAAATGTTGTTTATTCTCGACACCTTTTTTGGATTTTCAATTATTACACCATATGCATTAACTAATTCTACATATACTAGTCATAAACCTTATACATTTGAGGAATAGTTTTGATCCATTTAAAAAGTAAAAATTAAAATTCTAACATAGATAATAGAATTAAAAATAGAAAAAGAGGTGAGGATAAATTAACATAAGAAATTCACTAATTAAAATAAGTGTCTATTAAAAAGTTCAAAGATTTTAAAGACCAATCAATGGAATTCGAAAGAAATATAGAAAAAAGAAAAACTATTAAAAGAAACTAGGTATTAATTAATGCACCAACTTCTTTGTGGTAATATGGGGGAAACTTTACACTTCTCCCAAGTAACTCACCCTTAAGAGGATTGAACCTGGGTCAGGAGACCCACACCTTAACCAAATGAGCTAGTGAGATTTGACAAGTTTCCTTTACATAGTTAGAGTGAAAGTTTCCTCTAAATGCCAACTCTAATATATTTATGCAACGTTTCCTTTAATTATCTCGTCATTGGATTAGGCTACTCCTATTGATTGACATAAGCTACTTTCATAACTAGCCACTAACAATATTGTGGAAATCAAACTTTCCTTGACATGGTAGTAAGCCATGTTTTCTTTAATTGCTAAATTATAAATAAATAAAAAATGTGCTTGTAGGAGCAAGGAAAGTCAAAACAACTTATAGAATTTAAATGCCATGATCCAATCAATCACCAATAGTGATGATTTTAACTCTCTGTATTCCTCTATTAAGACCAATAAGGTATATCACACCAATAAAACATATTATACTAAATTAAGAATTTATAAGAAAAAATGAGAAAAATTATCCTCAACCTCCACTCTATCACAAATTTTACAAATTAAAACATCCCAAAGATTTATTGGGTTAGATATATGAGATGAAGGATGGAATTTAACCTTTCACACTGTTGAAAAACACATCATCATCACCAATGGTTCATTTTTTTCAACAAAAATATTACTTGATATTCCTTTGGAATCAAAGATAAACCTATGTCGATACATATTAGTTTTGAACTGTTATATAGCACCCAAAAACACTCTTCTAGACACTACTGCAAAGACCACCCTTCTACATAATTTGCTTCATGACTATCATGACAAAATGGCAGACTTCGAAAATGAACATCCTCATGTTCCAACCCTTTTGGGACTGTGAATGTTAATTATTTGTAATACCCTAGAATGCTAACCCCTTATATTCAGCTAAGTATTTTTGTAAACATTGGAATCTATGTTTGAAGGTACTACGTACTTGGTATATTATTATACTTTGGTAAAAATATTATTTGGTTGTGTAGGATAACCGATGAGTGAAGGGTCCTTGTCTCTCTATAGGGAAGAACTAGGATAAACAAAGAAGATTAAGAAAACTAAACTCATAAGATAGGACAACACAATGACCATGAATGAGATTTGGATGAATATCCCATAGAAAGGGTTGTCTATTTGCTTTTAACCCTAACCCTACATGAATTATAAATCTTCCTAGTTAGACAATAGTTATGCTTCCAAGGAAAACATAAATAACTAAGTAGAGACCCTAAATGTCCAACCTCATATCTTCAGTCCACATGCTTGTAGAGATATTAGATATTGTATTTTCCAAATTCTACATTGAGTAAATCTAGAGGCCCTAGTGTGTGCAAGGGGGGAAGCCTCTTATGGAATGCATCGAAGGCATGGTGATCAAGCACGTCAAAGTTACTAAAAAGTATCAAACCAACTTCCAAAGTGACCCATGCTCCACTTATTACGAACATAAACATGCAATTCCAAAGAAGTCTATGCTCCAATTCTTGAAAACACAAACATATAATTTGAATTATTTGAGACTCGCAAGGAATTGGGAAGATTTTTAACACACCGTTTGGTTATTCTAAGAATGAAAGTGATTATTTTAGAGAAAATATGTGATCCTCCAATCAAAATCTTCCCATATTTCAAGTCCGTCGAACATAGTGAGATCAAAATGGTTATAGGTCAATAATAGGATGATTTGCTTTAGATAAGATGTCAATACCACAACTCAATAGTGGAAATGTTTTAGAAGGTCGCTAGGAACAAATTGATACTTACTGGTATATGCACTAGTGTATATACCGGTATATACACTAGTGCATATACTAGTATATACATTGGTGTATATTATACCGGTATATACACTAGCGCATATACTAGTATATACACTAGTGTATATTATACCGGTATATGCACTAGTGTATATACCGGTATATACACTAGTGCATATACCAGTATATACAATGGTGTATATTATACTGGTATATACACTAGCGCATATACCAGAATATACACTGGTATATGCGCTAGTGTATATACCGGTATAATATACACTCGTGTATATACTGGTATATGCACTAGTGTATAAGGCTAAAAACACCTGAATGGGACTCAAAATGGACACATCATGCAACATTTTCAACATTATTTTGCATGCCTTTGGGGACCTTGATGACTACTTTTAGATGTAAAACAATACTATTGAACACTGTGTATCTTTCAAATAGCATCAACATGTTTCAATGGGTTAAGTCACACTTTCATGACTCAAGTATGCATTTTTCCTTATGTAAATGCACATTTACAAAAGGCAGAAATGCACATTTATGGAAGCTCTCTTCCATATATGTGCATTTTTCCTTCCGTAAATGCGCATATAATGTATGCCTTTCGTAAATGTGCATATATGAAAGAGAGCTTCCGTATATGCACATTTTTCCTTTTGTATATGTGCATTTACGGAAGGAAAAATGCACATATACGGAAGCTCTATTCTGTATATGCATATTTTGCTTCCGTATATGCGCATTTTTCCTTCTGTATATGTGCATTCACAGAAGGAAGAAATGTGCATACACGGAATCTCACTTCCATAAATGCACATCTTTCCTTTTGTATATGCAGATTTGTGAAAGGCAGAAATGCGAATTTACGGAAGCTCTCTTCCGTAAAAAAATGTCCTCTCTTTCGGACTAAAACCACCCTCACCCTCGCTTCCTCTGGGGACCTGACCTAATACATTGTTGAGGAAGGGAGGCTCTATGTAGGTGAATAAAACAATACTCATATGATGTGGTGCATTGTTCACAGGAAAAGAACATGATCTAGAATCTAGACATATATTTAGAAAGAAAAATGACAAATACATATTATTGTTCAGGTCTAGGAGGTGGTTGAGTAGTGCGTAAATGAGTAGAAGTGAAGGTTTACCAAGGGGAAGGCCCTTGGTGTTCTTGTCAGGTGGTAGTGAGGCCGAGGCAATCCTCTTGCAGGAAGGGCACATAGTGAGAGTGGTTGCACACAAGTTGCACATAGTGAGAGTGGTTGCAATAAGGGCGTCATCATTGTCTTTTTCTGTAGAGGAGGGTACTCGGTTCACATCGAAACCCTGGGGAAAGATGTCCACACAGTGGATCCTACACCTTGACCATAGGATCTTCTTTCTCAGTAATCTCCTTCGTAGTTTCAAACCAATCAATAAACAAAAGAAGCATTAGATTAGATAAGAAAGGGGAAACCATTAGATTAGTGTATATACCTAGTATATACACTAGTGTATTATATATTAGTATATAAAGTAGCATATATACTAATATTGGTGTATATATACTATATACATATCATATACACTAGTGTATATACTAGGTATATACATTAGTGTATATCTTAGGTATTGTATACACTAGTGTATACTACGTATATGCACTGGTGTGTATACTAGGTATATGTGCATAAGTGCGGAAGCACAATGCATATATGAAAGTGCTTCCATGTATGCGCACCTAAGAGTAGGATTAATTCCAAGGGCCTAATCTTCTAATAAATAACTACTTTTGTAAATTCCTCCTACTCCCACAAGCCAATTCCGTTGGCTCCATTTACAATATGGTAAATGCATTGACACCCAGATCTAGCAGAACCCTTCGATGTCTATGATGGAGATATGTCACCTTGAGAGATAGAAGCCACAGGTGTACATATACAGAAAGTGCAACACATATGCATACGCACTTCCGTATATGCTAGGTATATACATTGGTGTATGTACACTAGGTACATACAAAAGACCCTTATGTACACTAGGTACACTAGGTACATGCATGCACATATATGGAAGGCACTATCATATGTGTAGAGGAAAATATGGAACTGCTTCTGTATTTACACATGCAGATACATAAATGCTTCTGTATATGCACGTGCATATACGGAATAGTGCTTATGTATATGTGCGTGCATATACAAAAAAACACTTCTATATTCGAGCATGCATATATAGAATATACATTATATATCGGTGTATACACCAATGAATTTACCAGTATATACACCAGTGCATATACCCGTATATACACTAGTGTATATTATACCGGTATATACACATGTGTATATACCGATACATGCACTAGTGTATACACATGTATATGCACTAGTGTATATACATGTATAATATACACTTGTGTAAATACTGGTATATGCACTAGTGTATGTACTAGTATATGCACTAGTGTATATACATGTATAATATACACTTGTGTAAATACTGGTATATGCACTAGTGTATGTACTAGTATATGCACTAGTGTATATACTGGTATAATATACACTAGTGTATATTATACCAGTATATACACTAATGTATATTACTAGTGTATATACACCATTGTATATACTGATATATGCACACCCCTCCCAAACACCTCCACTCAAGGGGGTGGTTGGAGAGATTACTACCCACCCCACCTTCTATACTCGAAAGCACACTCAGATTCATGAGTCCTAGAACAAACCTAAAGTTTTCAGTTTAGAAGATTTCATTATCTATGCCATGAAGGGCATAGTGACTTTGAATACACATGAAATCTTGGTTGGGTTGGACAAGAATGTTGGTGCTTATAGTATGGAGAACACTACTACCTTTTTTCTAATGAAGGTAATTCCATGGTCCTCACAAGCTCTTGTAGAAAAATTGTGATTTGAAAAGATACAGGTTGTGGTTTGGTGTCTTCATATGAATTGCACTTTTTTTGGTAAGTACCCATGGGGAATTTGAACTCGTGACTTTCCATTTACAACTTCTCAACTCAATTACTCATTACCAATTGTTGTAACCCTATGGCCTAATATGTATTGCACTCATCTATGATATGTTTACCTAACGTTATCATGAAATTAGTTGTGTCTTAGATGCTCCTACAACAAATTCCTCCTATGAATAATTGTTAAAATCTGAAGGTCAGAACTTCAATATTTTTTTGTTTACTTTTGCCAAACATGTGAATTAACCGTTGAAACATTTTGATGCTATTTTAAATATACACACCATTCAAAAGTCTTTTTTTACATCTAAAAGTAGTCTTCAAGGTCCCCAAAGACATGCAAAATAATGTTGAAAACGTTGCATATAGTAATATACATATTATATACCAATAAATATATTGGTATATACAATAGTGTATATACCAGTATATATAATAGTGTATATACCAGTATAATATACACTAGTGTATACCGGTATATACACTAGTGCATATACCGGTATATACACCTATTTACAATAGTATATATACCAGTATATGCACATGTATATACATGAGTGTATATACTAGTTTATACACTAGTGTATACACCAGTGTATATACTACAATACAATATACACAAGTATATACACAGGTGTATATATTATTTTATACATTGGTGTATACACTAGTGTATATACCCATATATACTTTAGTGTATACACTATATTTGCTCTGTGTAGGGTGTTAACAAGGATTTATGTGAATGAGGCTATATGTATAGTATATACACTCGTATACATTCATATCCAACTTAAATGCCAAATGTCCCATTTAGAGGGAATATGTGGTGACTCAAGGTTTTTTTTTCGATCCATGGTCCTCAGAATATTCACTTAATTCCTAAGGCCGTTGTTTTCCCCAATGGACCATGGTTAAGACCTCAACACCCATACATATTGCACAAAATGTTTTATTGATGGTATTGAATATTTTGTTTTTCCAAAGGGATGATGGGGATTTCTCAGGAGAAGAGGGGTTAGATGAAGGATATGCCACAAGATAAAGATTCTCAATTGATTGAAGCTAATGAGAGAATGGGTTAGTCCACCATGGGTACATGCCAACAAGGGAATGGGTTAGTCCACCATGGGTATAATCCAACAAGGGAAAGGGTCATTCCACCATGGGTACAGGCCAACAAGGGAATGGGGCAGTCCATCGTGGGTACATGCCAACAAGGGAATGCCCAACAAACTAGATCTTTCTTCCAATAGGTCGATGATAATTTTATTGGAAAATATTGTATTGTCGAATTTTAAGAGATGATTAAACATATTAACTTTTGAATTTGAAAGCTTTTCTTAGATTTGAATGTATTGGGAATGTATTTGAAGGGTTTAATGGGAATGAATATAGGGGGTATTGTGCCAACATTTAGGTCTTAATATTCTATGTATATACTAGTCTATATACCACCACTAGGCATATACATTAGTGTATATACTAACATTGTAATAGGTATATACACTAGGATACACTCTCATGTATATACTAGGTATATATACTAGTGTATGTTTAGTATATACACCAATGTATATACCTTGTAAATATACCAGTGTGTATACCTATCATATATATATATATATATGCAATAGTCTATATACATATTTACATATATACTATATTACATATTTATATATAGTCTATATTACATATTTATTTAAAAACCATTTATTCCTTTTTGAATTGTACTCAATTGATGAGGGCAGTTTACAAAATTTAAGTACCTTAAATCTAAATGAAAGAATCATATGCATGCCTTTTGTATATGCAGGCCTTCTAAATATGAGCATATATATGGAAGAACCTTCCATAAATACAAAAGCATGTATATATGGAAGTGCTTCCATATATGCACATGCCTATATATAAACACTCTTATGTATATGCACGCATATATACATAAGCACCTTCCATAAACGGAAGCACTCTTATGTATATGCGTGCATATATAAAGAAGCACTTCCATATATAGAAGCACTATTTTGTATATGCATTTTCATATACGAAAGTGCGCTTCCATATATGCATGTGCATATATGGAGGCGCTTCTATATATGTGCATGCATATACAGAAGAGTGCTTCCGTGTATGGAAGGCACATATACATAAGTATATGCTTACATGGTGTAAAATAAATTTGAAGGTTTTGAACCATTTCTCACCATAAATTTGTTTTTCAATTAACTGATTTGCACATGCATATGACCACCTCTGCTTCTCAGTAGGACAAAAATGTAAGGAGATTTATCTAAAGCCCATGAGCAAAGAATCACTTACATATGAAATTATTAGATGGAGAAGAGGTAATTCAAGTGTTCTTTATCAAATTGATGTGTTATTGGTCATTCATTTTCCTACTTATTTATTGTCCATGCCAAATTTGACAGGTTTCTATCTACATACAATTAGAAAGTTAAAGGAGTTAAATTATGTGAATTGAAAATCTAAGATGCAAACATTAATCGAAGGTTACAATATTTAGTCAATTGTAACTGGTGATGGATTCAAACTAGCTAATCCTCCAACTGCAATCACAAAGTGGAAGAAGAGAGAAACTAAGGTTAAAGTTCTCCTACGAATGTATGTGAAAAATAACATCATCCCTCACATTAGAGAATGCAAGCCATCTACTGAAACATAGCTTGTGCCAAATATTTTGTATGAAATGGCCAATTCAAATAGAATTTTGTAAAAGTAAGATTATTTTAGTTAAGATAGAGCACAAGGAAAATATTAGTTATTACTTATCTCCAACAAAAGAGTTGAGAGACAAACTTGGTGACATAGGAGAAAAAATATCTAGTAATGATATAATAATCATTACTTTAAATTGGATGTTGTTAGAATGCTAATTTTTTATCACTAGTCTTACAACTATGGAATATCTACCATTAATTGATGGCATGACACGTCGTGTCATGTTGGAAGAAGATATGAGGAAAACTGATGAAAATAAACAAGATTCTATGTACTTGGCATTGATTTCCATTGGCAAGAAAACATTTAAGGGGAAGCCATGTGTGAAAAATAAAGGAGGCATACTAGAATCAAAGTCAAAACAAGGAGGAGCATCATAAAAAAGACCAGATAACTATGTCCAAAGGAAAACATTTTTTTTTAATTGTGATAACCCTAGACATTATGCAAAGTATTATAACGTAAAAACATTTAATGAATCAAAGGATAGAAGACATGAAGGATATTTCATTGATAAAAAAGGTGAAGTAAACAAATGAATTAAAGCTATTCATTTCAAATGGAACTTTATTTGCATAAACAAACAAGTGTAATGCTTGGTTTGTTAATTCATGAGGCTCATTTTATATGGTGTGTAGAAGACATTGGTTTCATGATCTTCATGATGTAACTGATAGTGCAAATTTTTTCTTAGGAGATGATAGTTCTCACAAAATAAAAAGATGTTGTAATATATGTGTGCAATTTCCAAATGGATGTGTAAAGAAAATCGAAAATATGATGTTTGTACCTAGAATCAAGAAAAACTCTATCTCCATTTCAACAATTGTAAATCAATGAATGAAGGTTAAATTTGTAAACATAGATTGCCTTGTGAGGGACATGTTTCATAACAACAAGATGATTGCAGAAGGAATTGAAATGGGAGGCCTTTACAAGCTTGAAACCGCTATTGTAAACCGTGAAGTAATGACATCCACTAGTGTATCCATGGAGGTTATTTGGCACTTGAGGTATGGTAATTTAAATTTTAGAGGGTCTTCCTATTTTTAAAAATAAACATATTGATTGTGTGTAGAGGGTGTGCACTATGAAAATAACACTATAGTTGTAAGGAAGAAGAAAGTTGATAATGATAAAGTTGATAGGTGGACGAAGATAAAGTTAAAAGTGGTCTCTTAATCTTTTTATCAAGATTAATGGACAAAATCCACCGAGTATAAAAGTGTTAATACAATATTTGAGATTATAGTTTGAATGTTCAAACTTGTTCCATAGGCACACTTCTTGTTTTCTGTGTTTATTAGGGAATATGTTCCTTGGGCACACTTCTTGTTTTTTTTTGTGTTTATTAGGGAAGATATTAAAGATGGCACATAATTTATAGCGAGTTGGTTATTTTAGTATCTTTAACCATTTAACCATTCTTGTAAACTTTAACTTTGTATATGCAAATTTTAAATTATTATGATGGTTGTCCCATGACACGGTATTCTATAATGTTTTGATTCAATGCACATATAATATTTTAATTGAATATTAGAAAACTAATTTTGATTAATACATTATAAAATAATTTTTATTTACAAATTTATTTTTTTCTTTAAAATTAAAAAATAATAAAAATAAATATTTATTATTTTTTTATTTTTTTTCAATATTAATAATAATTTGTTTATAAAATATGTTACAACTAAAAATCAATTAATATGAAGCATTTTGTAGATAAGGAAACATCAAATTATATCAAACACTATTTTTTTCATTGCAAAGAATATCAAAGTAATCCATATATATTTTATATTATAATATCTCAATTCTAAACTCATTGGAAAAATATCCACTAGAAAAAAATTAATTGATAGAGGAACATGAGCATCTTCACCTCTGATGGGTTAACGAATTTTTCATGAAAAACTAGTTTGCATTCCAATACACTTGAAGTAGATATGAAACCCCAACTTTTTTATTATGTCAGACTGTTACCCCAAACTTTGATGTTATGGAGGAGATTTAGCATTCCCAGTTCTAAAGGAATACGCCAGTGAAGGTTGTTATAATTCAATCTTATATCCACTGAAGAGGATATGTTTCCTGTCAATTTGTTAGATATGTTGCGCATGCGGGAATTGAACCCGTCAATTTGTTAGATCCCAAGCTAATGGCCTGCAAGTTCGGGAGAACTCTGGGGTATGTTTCCTCCCACTTGGTTAAAGGACATATTGAAGTTGATTAAACTTCAACACCCACCCAACGTGGGATGAATGGAACCCTGTAGTTTATTGTGAGACGTGAGAAGTTTTTTTAAGCAAAAGAGCCTTCCCCTGTAGTTGATTGTGAGACGTGAGAATTTTTTTTAAGTAAAAGAGCCTTCCCCTGTAGTTGATTGTGAGACATGAGAAGTTTTTTTTTAAGCAAAAGAGCCTTCCCCATTGATAAGGAATGCAACCATGAAAACTGTTATTGCGAAGGTCGAGTGTTTTGAGAAAAGGAGAGATTACCGAGAAGAAGAGAGATTGTATCTTCAAATTCCATGCTCACCAGACATATGGAAACAACTCTCTGTATGCGCCGATTGCAAATAACAACTATCCACTTGCAGACAGAAACATTAGGGGTAATGTTTGGGATGGATAATATGTAGTGATTGCTGATGTGAATCCAAGCAAAGCCTCTTGATAAGATACAATGCTGAGACGAGGATGTGAGCAATGAAAAAATTTATCTGCGCAAATGACAATAGGCATGAAAAAGAGGAATAGAAGCATTCTTAAAATGTAAAAGAGGGGAGAAGGAAGGTAAGATACCTCCATCGCCTCCTGTAGATGAACGGTCTCTGCAAGTATAACGAAGGGTCAGAAAAACATGTTGGGTGGAGTTTCTCCATCTATCTATATATTGCAAACACCTATCAACAGGTGATACTGAATTGAGCGTCATGTTCAATGGAAAATCACAAGAGGCAGCTTTAGTCTTTGCATTTTTTAGTTGGCTTATCTTCTTAATGTAATTATTGTATGAGTTGGATCGTAAATATCCTTGATATGGCAGGGGCATCTTCTTCTGCCATGGTGGAGAAGGGGAGGAATTGGTGTGACGAATCATCGCTGTGGTAGCAGAGCTAATGCATAGATTTTACTTTGCTGGAGCGTGGGCATTTTGAAATTCAAAATTCAAATTTGCCTCTTGAAAAACAATGTTTGGTCAGTGAAGCTTGTAATATATGTTATACATGATATATATCCAATCCAGTGTTGGAATTTGAGGGGAAAAATGACTGTCATGGAGCATTTTGACCATCAAATAAGGTTAAAAATTTTGGTAGACCATTTTTTCTGGGTAAATTTATCATTTAAACCTATTTTTGAAGGGAAATAAAATTTTCAAAACATCATTATATTACTACTAAACCTCATTATAAATTACTACTAGTAAATTAGTAATATCAATACTTTTATCTTATTTATATAAAATTATACTTTCTAAAGAAAAATATCAAGTTAGTATTATTTCCAAATTCCATCATCCATGCTTTTCTATTTTGTAGGTTTTCTTGAACTTTTTTTAAAGCAAAAAAAGTCATTTAACAATGATTTTTCTATTATTTATTTTTATTTTTTTGACTATTGTAATTAGCATCTACAAGACTACATAGTACAAATTTCAGTGTTCAATGGTCAACTAAATGATTTGAAAGTTGGAAGTTGAACTTGGAATACTACAGCTGGAGCCTAGAAGCCCTTAGAGTTGGAGAATTGATAGTAGAATCTCGACTTTGGACACACAGTTTTGGAAAGCATTATCAAGATTCAGAGGTACTACTGTAGAATTTTTTTAGTTTAAATTTCAAAATTTATTGATTTGTTTAAAATATACTACAATTTTATTTCTATATTACATGATTTTCTTTGTATATTTTTTGTAATATGTATATATTTAAACTCCATACTTATAATCCATATTACACATACAATAACAATGTACATCAGTTAATATTTCTAGGCTTCCTCCTGGTCCTGTAGGATGGTTGATTGTGGGAAAACTTTTCACGTCTCACAATCAACTACAGGGGAAGGCTCTTTTGCTTAAAAAAAACTTCTCACGTCTCATAATCAACTATAGGGTTCCATTCATCCCACACTGGGTGGGTGTCAAAGTTTAATGAACTTCAATATGTCCTTTAACCCGGTGGGAGGAAACATACCCCAGAGTTCTCCCGAACTTGCAGGCCATTAGCTTGGGATCTAACAAATTGACGGGTGCAATTCCCGCATGCGCAACATATCTAAAAAATTTACGGGAAACATATCCTCTTCATTGGATATAAGATTGAATTATAACGACCTTCACTGGCATATTCCTTTGGGGTAAATCTCCTCCATAACATCAACGTTTGGGGTAACGGTTTGACATAATAAAAAAGTTGGGGTTGAATATCTACTTCAAGTGTATTGGAATGCAAACTAGTTTTTCATGAAAAATTTGTTAACCCATCAGAGGTGAAGATGCTCATGTTCCTTTATCAATTAATTCTTTTCTAGTGGATATTTGTCCAATGAGTTTAGAATTGAGATATTGTAATATAAAATAGATATCCAATTACTTTGATATTCTTTGTAAATCTCTATTTGCTCCCTCAATATTATTGGGATGAGGAAACGCTTAAAGATATTGGCAATACGCCAGGATATTTTGTTAAAGTGGCCAACCAAACGAGACAACAAAGGTACACCTCATATGCTCGTATTTGTGTCTATATGCATATTTCCAAAACCCTACTAGAGTCTATTACTCTAGCACATGAGGAAACCTAATGGATTCAACCGTTAGACTATGAGCATGTACCCTTTAGATGCCGAAAATGTCACGAGAATGGTCATCTTTACCGAGATTGTCCCAAGAAAAAAAGCCCCACGGATCTGAGTCCTGTAATAGATGATGAAGGCTTCAAGAAGGTCACGAGAAAATGGAGATAAGGAAGGAAAATCCCCACTATAAGTAAACCCTCAAACCATTCTACCAACAATAGTTTCAGGGTTCTCGAATCCCACCTGGATCAACCAGAGCATGCAGCCACAGAAGTCCACCCTATCTCAAAATGTCCTCACCAAGAGGCACAAAAAGAAAAGAATAGTGAAGATTCCAGCCAAAAGGCTAAGCTCAACTCTGAAATTCCGCCCCAACTTAATATGGAAGCAGTGCAAACCCAAACCTCTCTCTTAGCCACTCCAGAAGTGGATGTCCTAATGGATGAGGAAATGGGTGGCATAGATCTGGGAGATCTGGACCTTATAGGCCTCGAAGACGCTTGCAAGAATAATACCTTCCATGATATCACTCCCAAGAAGATAGAAATGCTTACTAACATCCTACATAATTATAAAGCCGCCAACAAGATGGGTATAATCACCAACACCCCTAAATAAATCAAGAAAAACAATAAGGAAACCAAAAAGAGAGGAAGGAAATGACCCTTCAAATAATAACCAATCTAGGGACCAGATTGGTTGAATCAGGTCAGTATTCTCAGCTTATGGAATTATTTCCTCTTAAGCCCACTGTTAACCAATGAATATTACATTCTGAAATATAAGAGGTATCAACAGTCCCAGCAAGCACCAAATGATCAAGAAAAATATATAGCAAGACAAACCTACCATTTTTATGTTGCAAGAAACCAAATCCAGTAGTTGCAACATGGACTCGCTAATGTCCAGACTTTGGTGAGGTAGCCAATCCAATTCCCTTGACTCCACAGGAGCTTCAATAGGTCTCACTATCTCTTGGAATACAGCTGAAGTGGAACTTGATCACTTGATGGCCTCATGCCATTCCATCACCGCTCTTTTTCATCCTATTGGCACCAACCTTCATGGCTGAATAATCAATGTATATGGACCCCAAATCCTAGATCAAAAGTCCTCCTTTCTCGAATTTCTCCAATGGATTATTCTGGACAAAGCTCATCCCATTGATGTCCTTGGTTGCAACTTCAATCTTATTAACTCTCTTTAGGACAAGCGTGGAGGGCAACACATGCTTACAGAGGAATACAAACTCTTCAAGGGGTTTATTGACAATAACAACTTGATTGACCTCCACAACAATAATGGAATCCATACCTAGAACAACTGTAGGGGTGGCACTGATCATATCACTTCCAAGCTGGATCGATTTCTCAACTCTGAATACATCATGCTTCAGAACGATGAGATCAATGCTTCTATCCTCCTTGATGCAGGCTCCAATCATTGGTCGATCTCTCTAAATTGGAAGATCGATGCAGAAGCTAAAAGGAATCTATTTTGGTTTGAGAAATTTTGGCTCACACATCGATATTTCCATGAGATGATCACAGGATGGTGGCAGAACACGCATGTCACAGGCACTTCGCATATGCACAAACTCCAAATCAAATTCAAACTTCTCAAGCAACACCTTAAGCACTGGAACATGCACACCTTTGGGAACATTTTCACCAGCAAAGCTCTTCTGGAACAGGACATGGATCACGTTTAGTAGAAGATCATCACCTCTGGGCACGTAGAGGCTTCCACCTCTCATGAACAACATCTCCTCCTACAGATTGCGAAATGAACCAAGGAAGAGGAGATTTACTGGGAACATAAGTCACACGTCAAATGGCTCTGGGAAGTGGAATGCAACACCTCCTTCTTTCACAGATCTACTATATAGCACCGCAAGCACAACCACGTCACCAACCTCAAAAATAATGAAGTTCTTCTTCTGGAGAGTCACAAAGATATGGAAACTGAGCTAGTTTCCTACTACAAGGACATCCTAACTAAGAATGATCATGACACTAGGGCCATGGCTATCCAAGACGTCACCTCTCATATACCCTCCCTAGTCATTGAGGATCAAAATACCATGCTTATGAGGCCCACCATGCTTCAAGAAATGGAGACAGTTGTCAGACAAATGAAAGAAGGAAAATCCCCTAGCCCAAATGGGTTAACTGTCAAATTCTTTCACTCCCATTGGAACTTGCTAAAGAATGAGGTCTGGGAAATGGTGGAGGAATCACGCACCTCTCAAAGAATATTGCCTTCCCTCGATGCCCCATTTATCACTCTCATTCCCAAGGAAAATAAGGCCTCCACTCCCAACAAGTATTGACCCATCGCCCTTTGCAATGTTCTTTATAAAATCATAACCAATATCATTGCCAATCGCCTCAAACCCCTTTTTCCTTTTCTCATCTCTGCAGGAAAAACTAGCTATGTTGAAGGGCGACAAATCTTGGATCATGAAACTATTCACTACCTCGAGTCCTCCCAAAAACTTGGCATGCTCCTCAAACTAGACCTCTCCAAAGCATTTGACAAGCTCGAATGGGGCTTCATAGAAAAAGTCCCATCAACCTTTGGTTTCGCTTCCTCCTGGATTCAGTGGGCGATGCATCTAATCTCAACATCCTTTTTCTCCATTCTCCTCAATGGTGTTCCCTCTAAGCCTTTCAACCTTTCTCGGGGAATAATACAAGGATATCCTCTTTCTCCCTTCCTCTTCATTCTTATGTCTGAAGGTCTTGTCCGTATTCTCACTCAGGATAAAACCCAAGGTACCCTCAAGGGTTTTTCCCTCTATGAACACACCCCCATCACCCATCAACAATTTGTGGATGAAAACCTCCTCATGGGAGACCCCTCTATCCAGGAAGAAATAAATTTCAAACGCATTCTCTCCACTTTCTCCAAATCCCCAGGCATGACCATTAACCAAGAGAACTTAGAATTTCTTACTTCAACACTCCACTCCCAACCCATAGAAACAATGCTCGCATTTTGAGATTTAAGGCTGCTACTCTTCCCTCGAAATATATTGGTTCCCCCCTCATTGATTCTACTCTCAAACACTCCTCCTAGAATGAAATTCTAACCAAGATGGAACTTCACCTATCTCAATGGACTTTGCATACCCTCAATCTTGCAGAACACCTGGTTCTAATCAAATTAGTTCTGCAAGCCATGCCTCTCTACCTTTTTTCAGTCATAGCTACTTCGAAATGGGTCCTTAACGCCATTAGAACGCTCCAGTGCACTTTCTTATGGAATGGGGAAAAAACTCCCATCATTAGGACCTCGTCAAATGGGATACTATCTGTCGCCCAAAGGCTGATGGTGGCCAAGTGGGATAAGAGATCCTTTGCAAAGTAATGAAATTCTCAATGCAAAAATATGGTGGAATTGGATCTCTAACAATCAGAGTCGCTGGACCCAACTTTGGAATAAAATGTACACGGCAGATTGGCCAATTCAACATCTTGTCAAGTTTTCAGAGAATATAAAAGGTTATCTCGTCTAGAATGCAACTAATTTGCAAAGACCTATAGTTTAGCAGCATAGTTTCTAGGAAGTTCACAACGGTTCCCTAGTTAATTTCATGACATATTTTTGGAACCAGCTCCCTCCTCTTATGGCCACCTTCAACCTATAGGTCATGCAGGATATTCTTTTGATCCCTTCTCATGACAATGTCCACTTCTTCTAGACTCAAAACAGACAGGAGGATTTTAGGGAATGGATCACATGGGACAAGTGGCATCTACAACAACAACAACTCTATTTTGAAGCTCTATGGGAGGAATTGCAACAGTGTTGTATTAGATGGCGACTCGGTAATGAAATTGTTCGTTGGGGTTACAAACCAAAAGGTATGTTCACCACTAAAGAAGCTCATCAAATCCTTAACAATCCCAACGAGTCATCTGATCCTTGCTGGACCAAAATCTGGAGTCTAAAAACATGGCCCAAAGTCACTACTCTTCTCTTGCTTGTCTTACACTAATGTATCCTCACTTGGGACAATCTGCTCAAAAGGGGATTTATTAGACCCTCACAATGTTCTCTTTGCGAAGAACATGAAAAAACCATGGAGCATATCCTCAATTAGCGCCCTCTTGCCAATCAACTCTGGACCAACATAGCCAGTATCTGTAAAAGAACAGATCGCTGTATCAATAGCATTACGGACACCTTTAAAAATTGGCATAAACAACCATTTCAAAATACCATCCTCAATAGAATTTGGAAACTCATCCCAACTTCCTCATTTTGGGCCTTTGGAAGGAGAGAAAAATTAGGATTTTTGAAGGTAAATCCAACTCTATGGAAACCATATGGCTCTAGTGTCAACAGTGCATCAAAGAGACCATGCTGCTTACCAGTTGGAAGGAAAAATATCTCCAGGCCCATCCTATGGAAAAAGGCATACTTAACCATTGGCTTACCCTCATCCCTCCCTCAACCACTGAGACCATCTCTCTCCCTTCCCACCCCTCTTCCCCCACCTCCTGGACTCCCCCCCGCCCCAAATGGTTTCTACAAGATCAACTTTGATGGTGCTTTTAAAGGTAATCCTGGTCTTGCAGGTTTTGGAGGCTCCTTCAGAACCAAAGCAGGTCAGATCACCCATGTCTACTATGGAAAAATCGGGTTCAAGAGTAAGAATGTTGCAAATATGAATGGTCTCCTTCAAGGTATCAGTACAACTTCAAAGCATGCCTTATTTCCTCTCATTGTGGAGGGAGACTCTGAGATAATTCTTAACTTAGCTATTAAGCTCCAAACTGGCTCTTGCAGTGCCAAGATCTCTTCCAGCTAGCGACTGGATTATGATCTTCAACAATTAGCACTACTCCTCTCCTAACCATTTGGTATCAATTTCCAACATGTTAGAAGAGAAGCAAATAGCTTGGAAGACAAAATTGCAAACTGGGGGTGCTCTATTCTTCTTTTTTGCATCAGTGTACCCTGGCTCAAATCCTGAATGCTCACTTCAGGAAAGAATGTGGTCTCATTGCAACAAACGACTTCAACCAAGATGTGGGTGACGAAGAAGCCAACGAGTACAAGGGGGATGATGATGGGACTGAATCATCATCAACTTGACGTCAACATCACCTCACCCCCTTATGGTTGCACTCATTTACTCTGGTCTTGAACGTGGCTGTCTCTAGGACATCCAAAGGAACGTCGTCATCATCTCGATGTAGAAGGACTTCAATGCGCCACCCTTGTGCCTAGACCATCGCGCCATCCATTTTATGCCTTGGCCCCTTCGTCGTCTGACTCATTTGTTCTAGGCCCTCTTGTTGCTATGCTTCCAGCATTCACCTGAACACTCGCCTCTCTGTATTTCTGCTCTCGGTCCTGAATTCACCATTCTCCCTCACCAACAATTCATGTCACGAAGGCAGCGAGGTATCCCTCTTCGTGGCCACTCTGGGAGAGGTGCTCAGTGTGATCGTCAAATTATGTTCAATGCACAAGAGAGTGGAGATGGTTTTGATGCTGAGATTCCAGATGTTGTTCACCAAATGGTGGACGACTAGGAAGACGAGCTATCTAGTGCTGTCAATGTAGCGGGACACACTTTGGAACAAAGACGGAACTATTGGGTGATAAAGAACCTACTCTTTCGGCTCATCCTTTGCTTCAATTCCCAACCCTTGGCTTCTGCTCCTCCTACAATACCTGTTCCTCTGGAACCTCTTGCGCCTCTGGCATCCCTTCCCCCGCTGCCTGCTCCTGCTGACTCCACCATCCTCCCTGCGTTAGCCTCTGCACCTTCCTCTTCCACCCTTTCCCCTGCGGTCCCTATGGACTGCGAACCCCCTCCCCGCGCAAAGTCGTATAAAATCTCTTTCTGTCAGTAAATGTACCCCTATGCCAGCCATTGCCAGAAAGACTGCCCCTCTCCCAGTGAAACTACCCCTTGTAGGTGACAAAGATGAGAATGACTCTCCCAGCAATGAGGAATCAAGCTCCTCCAGTGATGATGCATCGAATGCAGCGGAAGATCCAATTGAGCCAGTCTCCTCTGGCTTCAGTTGCGCCATCATTAAGGAGCCTTATCGCAAGCTATAACGAGGTTTTGTCAATGGTTTCTCTTGTTTATTTTAAAATAATGTGGGCTCTCCAAGGCCTAAATTTTGTTTGATAGTCTTTTCATAAACCTTTACGTATTTTTGTATAAATTTACTCTATCACCCTGGGACCTATTTTCCTTCTTAGAGGGAGAGTCCGGTTCTCTTCTTAAGGACTTGTTTTCCCTCTTGGAGGGAGGGTCCGGCACTCTCCTTAGAACATTTCTACCTGCTAGTTCTTTTGAGGAGGAATGCATCTCTGAATTGTAATATTTTTTGTAACATTATTACCTTACTACAACAATAGAATAGTTTCGTAACTCACAAAAAAAATATTTATACGCCTTTCAGCGTAACGATCAACGCAATAATTAAAAAAAATTTGATTTATGTTTGGGTTCGTCACAACTTTTTAATTTATTCAATATTTTTTTTACTTCATTAAAATAATGTAAAAATTATTAAAAGACAAAAACTCAATTGAATATTTATTAACCTTATAAATAAACTTAAACACATTACAAGTAATTTCAAAATTTTATGAAGAAAAACATATACATTATCATATAACATTATTATTTAAAATTTGGGTATTGTAAATATATCCGCTCATAATACAACAATATCAATAGTAACAATGTGTTAAGAGTCCTAAACTAAGAGTTTAGTCCAGAAAGATTTTCAAATATTGTAATATGATAATGAAACATTATGTTACAATTGAATAAAAATTGTTGTTGGCAAAGATTTAAACAAAGATTTTCAAATATTGTAATATGATAATGAAACATTATGTTATAATGAATAAAAATTGTAGGTGGCAAAGATTTAAAAATAGCCTATTAGTATTTTAATATTTTTAAGATTTATGATCCAATGTGAATTTAAATTAAAAAAAATTAAATGCATTTTATAATATTTTTAGAATTTATGTTTAAAGATTTGTTTAAATCTTAATTTAAATTTTAGAGATTTGTTTAAATGTGAGTTTAAATTTAAAAAAAAATATTTTAAATACATTTATAATTATATATAAAAATTATTTTAAAAAAGGAATAGTAATATTTTTTAATTATATAAATTATAAATTAATTTAGATAAAAATAATATTATAATGTCAAGTTTTTAATTTGCTATTAAATTTATTTGTTTTAAATAAAATAAATAAAAAATAAATAAAATAAAAACATTACTAAACATTATTTAATATTTATATAAACATTCACAATATATAGATTTGTGTATTATTCGGGCCTTTGAAGACACAATAGTTACATCTAAATACGCTCTTTACGCTATGCAAAATTTAGGTTTTGAGAGTCTTTCCATTTCTTCCATCTCCATGCAGCTGGGGTTCATTACGCAGCTGCCTCCCCCCTTCTCATTTCCTGGTGTTCGGGTTGAGTTCAAGGCTCGGTTCGATGTTTATTCAATAGGTGTTTCCCTAGCGTGACTACCCATCTTTGCGGTGACGGTGACGACCCTCAGAGGTGGTGTCCTTTGCAATCGGCTATTCCTCTTGTGACGGTGGCGGATGGACGAGTTCGGTATCCAAGTGGTGTGGCGTTTGCTCCCATGATGCTGTTGGGCTGTCGCATGCTTTGGGTGAGGTTTTCTAGCCTTCAACGACGGGGGATCTCCTAGGTGGAGAGGCTTTGTCCATTCTCGCATTGGTTGCTGGATATCTCCTGTGGGCTCTTCTTCGTGGCCCTAGTCATGCATGGGTTTCTAGGGCGGTTTTTTTGGCTCTGTTATGCGAGTGCTCTTTTTGGGCGGCGACTTTTCTCCTATGGCGGTGCTTGGCTTGGCCTTTGCAGTCGGTAGAGGCGTTGTTGTCCGTGGTTGGATGTGTGGTGGTACGGTTGCATCCGTGGTTGGACAGTCGGCTGTATCCGGTGGGATTTCTTGCACTTAGATTCTTGGATGTATTGCTTGGTGCAGAACTTTGGTGCTCTGGGTTTGAGTGTTTTCTAACTTGACGCTTTACCATTGCAGAAATGACGGTGGCTATTTTCTTTGTGTACATGCCCCCAATGCTTTTTTGGCTATGGTTTGGTTCTGGGTAGGTGCTTAGGATTTGGCTGGGTACCTCACCCTGGTTGTTTGTGGCTATTGAACATCGTTTTGAGGGTATTGAACTCTGTATGTGGGTGTTGACTGGATATGATACCTAGTATCATAGATGTGTATCTTGTAACCTTTGATTCTAATGAATATCAAGTAATTGCTATTTTTCGTCTAGAAAAAAAATATTTGTGTATTATTCTGTAAATCTGATTGCCATGAACCTCTAACTTCCATAATAATTTTTTTTTATAAACATATAAAAACATCTTTATGCAATAGTTACTGCAACCTAAGTAAATTTGACGTTGCTGTGTACAGTCACTTACACAATTTTTTAATTGCTCTTTGACAGGTTGCACAAAATTTGGATGTTACAAGGTTAACAACATGCTTCCGTCATACCCGAAGGTGATGTTTTGATCCTTTTTACATTTATCTTATTGTAAGTTTGAATAGAGGCTTTGTTATCCCTAAGGCTAAGACTTGGTCCTTATTTCCCTCCTTAACTATTAATCCTTGATGTTTAGTTGCATATGAAAAGAGTTGGGAGATTATGAGTATAGTCTTGGTCCCATTATTTAAATGTATTAAGGCTTAAAAGGACCCACGGTATAACCTTGATCCTAATCCTCAAGGTTTAACATATATTATAGTTATTGGGTTGATTTACTTGTGAGAACACCATTGGGAATATGGGGTTTATACCATAGTTGATCATTGGTTTAATGTAGTTATTGACATGTTATGATAACCTTCGGTTGTGTGTTATGATGGGTTATAAAAGGTTTGTACTATGGTTGACTTGAGCAATAAAGTGCTTCCCTAACTGTGAGTTGGCAGTGAATCCATGATTTTAAGGCTCACTCGAGAATGAATCTTGGTCGTCCACTTGTACAAAATTATAGCAACGGTTTTTGGTTAGGGTTTAAAGTGTCTTTGTTTTTTTTCGAGCAGTTTGTTTGTACTTATTCAGTCTATAAGCTCTTGGGAGAAGAGGCTCTACCCTCGTGGTGGTTTTGTAAGGTTCTTGGTGTAAAAACTTTCTAGTCGTTAATGGCATTCCTCATGTTTGATTTCCAAGTTGTAAAGGAGGTTTCCTCTACGTTATTGGCCGCCAATAGCTATAGCTTGTTGGTTGATGTGACTCGAACCTATCCACCTTATTTATCCTTGCGGTGCCTTTTACTAGGTAAAGAAAATTTTGTTTTAAGTATGCAAAGATTGGTTAATATGTTTTGTGAACTGTAAATACTTATGGTTATAGTCTTTCTTGCAGGAAAAGGAGGGATAAGGGCCTCCAAGAAGAGCCAACCCCTATCCCTCTTTGCATTCTCACAAGCTCATGTTTTTTTTTAAACTACACTTGTGTTATAATGTCAATTTATTTTAACTTTAAAATGGTTATGAATGTAGGCGCTTAATAGTAGGTTTGGGAGCATTGGCAAGGATGGCGACAGGGTCACCTCCTCCCAAGCCCGTGTCTTAAAACACGAAGGTGAGTATGACTCCTCACTTTGTTTAAATTACTATTCAAATCCTGCTTGTTTATTGTGTGTTTTCATTTTTTCGTTGCAGGTGGCTCTTGGTTGGGGTTTAGGGCCATGAAAGAAGTTCAAGATTTCTCCCTCATTGCAAGATAAGTTTATTTTGTGTAACTGGTTCAACCCTTAGGTTTCATAAACTACTGGACAGAGGGCTTCGCAGCCTGTATGTTCCTACGTTTGTTTTTAAACTTGTCAGTGTGTGTGTGTTTGTTCTTTGGATTAAAAGATTATTGTGGATTCCATTGTTGATAAGATTATCACCACTTCTATCAACATTGGATTGTAAACTTATTTAAATGATGGGGCTTTCAATAGACTGGTGGATGCCATCAATGATGGTCTTACAGCCACAAGGATTTTGAATCCACATTGTTTTAAAAATTGATATTTAAAAGAGTAATGCGACCCTTAGGGTTTGTACCAAACTCTTATTTATGAGTTTTGCAGCTTCATGCATCGCTGGAAGTTTATTGTAATCCCTATCATTAATTTAAGTTTATGCAAAGGTTGTTTCATGATAGCTCCTATCATGATTTTTTTTAATTGCCTCCATCTCCTGATGGTCTTAATGCCATATATGGATATTTAAATGTTTCAATTATTTGTAACAGATTTGAAATCTTGATTCAAATTTTGTAGTATATTTGGTTTTAATAAGATAAAGATTGAATTGTTGTTTTTGTTGGGAAAATCGGAGCTAGATGCATACATCAATCAAAATTTTATGTTGATACCTTCTACTTAGTCGGGGACTGTTAGTTAATAAATAGATAGGATATTTGTGATTTCAATGCTTTGTATAGTTAAAAATCTATAAATTCATATAGCGCATTTGTAATTATTCCCCAAATAACGATCAGGCCTGTTCTAGGCATTGTCGATCTGTTTTGGGGGTTTGTGAAAATGAGATATATTTAAAAATATTTTAGTTCTATGGATTCCTCTCAGCTCTTCACCTATTAAGAGAATAACCTTATTATAGTAATTTTGAGAATTAGTTTAAGCAGAGGATTACTTGACAATATTATTTGATTTATTTTGTTTTGGAGATATTTCTCTGAATTGGTTATAAAAACTAGAACATAATTTGATTCTACTTTTTAAATAGTTTATAGTATCATACTTGTTGTGGACATAAGCAATGTAATATCCCCCAATACACAAACATTTTTATGTAGTATTAATTTTTTTAGTTATGTTTGAATGAGATTAGCGGACCTCGAATATGCCAATCGGTCCTTGGAGGACCAATGTAACGAAAAAATTATTCTTGTAATAAAAAACTTAATGATAGGGACATCCATGTTGAATAAGGAAACTATGCATGTGAAGAGTGGGGGGCGTGAAGGGTCACTATCAGGGAAATTACACTAGGTGTGGAAATTCCAGTAGGGCGCTAGACCCACCCTAAGAATTAAAGACGTGGTAGTAGCGGAAATTCCTAGGGGATTAGCCGTTAGCTATAAAAATACCTAGACAAAGCGAAAAAGCATAAAAGAAGGAAGCATGTGCTAGGAGGAGACACAATAGAGTATGCCGAAGGAAGGAATTGCATGTTGTACTATGTGTTAGGAAATAATTTCTCGCTGGAGAACTGGAAATGGGTTTGAATATCACAACTCTTGGAATTCATAGCTTAACTCGAGGGTGATTGAGGATGGAGAGATCCATACCTACTATGATTGGGGGGAACATGGTTGTTCCCTTTTCATTGTGATTCGATTTACAACAGGTTCCATTACTGAGTATTGTTTCTGCAAACTTATTGACCTCAAGGTATGTTTGTTTATGTTAGAGATGGATTTTAATGTCAATGCAATGATAAAATAACAACTTAGATTTCATGATGCTTATAAATTGGTGCGATGTTAGAATGATTGGTCCTTACTTACATTTGGTATAATGGCAACCTAAGCAGTGGATTGCTTTTATGTATGGTGTTATTTGCATACTGTATGATTTTCTCTGATTAAGGAGTTTAGGTGTGTTGGTGGATGTATGAACATATCTTTTCGTTGTTGTTGTAATAAGAAGAGAATGCCTTAGGTTTGCTGATAAGGGTATTGCTGTGAAACGTGTGTGTGTTCTCATATGAATATCCTATGAGCGCACTTCAGTTCCGCACTGTTTTGCTCAGAAATGTACCATGCTTATGATGCTAGGACTTGGTATACCATATTTAGATATACTGATACGTGTTTTAGTCACTTTTAACCTTAGCCCAACTGCTAATTTTAGCCATCCCGACCTATGGCCTCTCTAACGCTCAATGGACGATGGACTCCTTTGAGAAAAAACTAAGTTGTATTAAAAATTTCGTGCACATCTCCATAGCTAACCTCCTTTCTAGTTGAACGTGTGAAATCCTTGAGTACCGTCAAATATAGATCAACGGTGGACCTCAATACCAAAAGGAGGGTGGTATAAATATTTTGTGCACCTCACCGCTGTTAACCTCCCTGCCAGTTGAGCCTGCAAAATTTCTGAGGACAGTAAGATCTAGATCGAGGGTGGAACTCAAACATCATAAGTCAGATTGTATAAATAATTCACTCACACCAGGATTTTATTATCTCATGTTAGTTCTCCCTGCAAAATTTCTCAGAGCGCTTGATCTCCTCCGAGATCCATCACTGCCATTGATCATAAATGTATTTTATCCATGATCACCTTTGGTTCCCAACGCTTATTCTAGCCGTTAGTTTCATTCAGCGAAATCGTTCTCGGATGTAGATCTGTCGATCTAGGACATGTATCTAACGAAGATAAATGTCCTTTAAGCCTTATGTAATTGTCATTGAATTGATCACTGCAAGGGTCAATTCTCTCTACAACCCAAAGGTTATCATTACAGAACTACGAGATTTAGAGTTGCGCTATTGAGCAGGATTATAGAGTTGTTTATGAAATTATGGTTTGGGTGAACGGGTGTGCATTCTTATGATCTTGATTGCTTTGATTATATAGTGTATTACTAGTTTGGTACACTTACTATTTTGATTCCCTACATTGGGTTTTGTCATTCTCCTAGGAGAAGTACTCTTGGTTTGTTGGGGATGGTTATGACTGCTTGAAATGCACCCGCTCTTCCTATCAAACCCAGTATATCTAGTAAGTTTGATTGAGTTTATGGAACTTGAGACTCCTGCTCTATTTGAAATACTGTGACCTATTTTAGGTTTCCATTCAATACCTTAACATTTTATGAAAAAATTTGATGGCTTACTGTATCTTTTCCTTGGTTTAATCGCTCGGTGTATTTGTTCCCCGGTGGGGAGGCTGGAATTCTTCTCTAGTTTGAACCATCCCAGGCTTGGTGAAGTTCATGGATAATACTTATCATTACGAATGATATTGGTACACTTTCTATTTCTCCCTCCAAGATTCAACTATGTGGGAATCCCTGATTTACTTATGAATAAGATGAATGTGTGGAGATAGTGTCACATATTTCCAGTAGGGTTTATTGTGGTTAAATGTTCCTATATTTTTCATCTGAATATTCTTGGGTTTTCCATTGCATTCACTTAAGTTAGGAAGACTAGAAGTATGGTTTAAAAGTAAATAAAGCACTTAATTCAAAATTAAGATGTATTTTCCCAACTTCCGAAATCCTCTTGTGGAAGGAGGAAGTCGAAAAGCGGAAAGGAAATGTTAAGTATTAAGAATGTTAAGACTTCCACGATCTGTGATCTGCATAGTGGAAGGAAGAAAGTGAAAATAAAATTGAGTCTTAAGAAGGTTAGGAATTTTGCAATCTGTGATCTGCACAATGGAAAACATAAAGTGGAAAGAAAATTTAAGAGTATTAAGACTTTCGTGATCCTCACAACAGAAAGCAGAAAGTGGAAAAGAAAAGTTGGAAGTCAGGACCAACGGTTGAGATCGATCCTACAAGATCAACTGTGAAGAAGAAATTCAAGCGAAAGGTGGAAAATGGAAAAGTCAATATAGGAAATGTTGGTTTTCTGGCTTCTGTGTTCTACAGTGGAGAGGCAGAAGGTGGAAGGAAGAAAGTAGAACAAGAGCTGAAAGCGCTGAGAAAAAGTTGGTTTTCCGACTTCCGAGTTCCGCAGCGGAGAGGTAGAAGGCAGAAAGCGGAAAAGGTGCTGAAACCTCTAAGGAAAAGTTGGTTTTCGAAAATATGAGTTCCAAAGAAGAAAGGTGGAAGCCAGAATGCAGAAAGCGGAACACGAGTCGAAAGCTATAAGGAAAAAGTTGGGTTTTTAAATTTCGAGTTCCGTAGTAAAGAGGTGGAAGGAGGAAGGTGGAAAGTGGTTAAAGGAAGGCATCGAATTGTTGGTTTTTTGACTTCCAAGTTTCATTGTGAAAGTAATAAAGGTAGAAGGTAGAAAGAGGAAGTAGGGATGAATGAATTCGTCGCGTGTTAAGTTTCCGAGTTCCACAGTCCACAGTGAAAGGCCGAAAGGTGAAAGAAAGAAAGTGGAAGTCGGAAAGATTAGTTTTAGTGGGGTAACAACCTATCTGGTTATAGAGGTAGATTTAATTGCAGAAGGTTGATTCTTCTTGTGTATTTCCATATTGGTTATTTTCTTAAATATTAAGGATAAATTTTTATGAAGGCTATAGCCATCTATTATGTGAAAGGAATTATATTTGCAAATTGTTTATATACGCATTTTTGACAGGTTGTTAGGGTATGTTACATATGGTATCAGAGCTACAAGTTTCAACCTTGTCTCCTTTTGGGAACATCTAGTTCCACTGAATTATGGGAAGCTTCATTCTAATCATTGTGTTGGAATGTTTAACAGAAATACAAAGTTGTTATGTACAATAGAGCCACATGAACACCTAGTTCCATTTGAAGCATGCTAAAGGATAATCATTCTTTTGCTTGGGAAACCGTGGTAAATATACCTTGTATGTATATTAATTGGGTGGATTTCAATCCATGTATTCTAATGGGTGTGTGATGATTGATGAGTTTTATTATCATACTAAAAAGGATGCTCTATGCATGTATGGTTTTCCTTGGTGGACATTACATGATGGAGATATGACTGAAATAGGTTAAGATGTTATGAATTGATGACTAGGTATGCATAAGGGTTGTTGTATGAATGATTTTGGTTGATGGAAAATGGCTGCTTGAATAAGTTTTGAGAGGGGTTATGCTTTATGTGAAAAGTGGTAGGTTGTTATGGCCCTGTTCAGTTCTCATCTAGATGGGAATTATTGCATATATATATATATATATATATATATATATATATATATATCGTTGTTGAAGAGTGAGTACAAATCATGTAACTGATTAAGCATGACTCGTGTGGCCTTATTGAAAATTAACTTCAAGTTTAATTATCAAGTATAAAGTATGTAGAATGTGGTACTAACATCCTTCACTAGGAAATTTATCCAGGGGTCTTGTTAAAGGAAAGTATATCCTTGGGGCCCTGTTAAAAGTACCTTGCTAAGGGAACCTTGGAATATATTTAATACCTTGCTAAAATGTAACTAGTGTGGACCATGGGGAAGGGAAGGTATTAATTCTAATCTCACCACTACTATATTAAATGATCCAGGAGCCACCTTAAGTTGCATCACCACAAGGATGATGAAGCCCTTCCAACTTACCAAGGTAAACCATACGAAGCACTGGCTAGTTCTGTCATCCCTCAGAGCTAAACAAAAGGTAATTGATCTTATATGAGGATTGTAACATCCCAAAATAACCTGCTTAAAATGAATATACAAAATGTTTCCAGTATAGTTTCTTTCACAAGGAATTTGGTTATAATCCTTCATAATAAATCATCCTTAAGATTAAAAGGTAAACACTATCAATTTTCGCACATAAAACATGCATCTAGAGTCATTCCCCAAGTTTAAACAAGACTGTCGCATCTATCCTGCATAGGATTATGCTTTATGCATTCCAGAATAATTGGTCACCTCAAGTATTAACCTATTCCTCCACTTTTCGCATTCATCCATGCATGATGCAGATCGTGGAAATCCTAGCCATTTTCCACTTCACCTTTCCCTTCCACTTTTCGTGTTTCCACTAAGAGGAACATGGAACACATAAATTCGACATTATTGTGTCTTAACACTAGTATTTCGACCTTCTGCATTTCTGCTCCGCGGAATGCAGAACACGGAAACCCTGCCAGTCACATGGATTAAGACTTGTCTTTCTGATTTTTTCATTTTCACTCTGTGGAATGTGGAACACAGAAACCCCACCAATCGCATGGCTTAACAATTGTCTTTCTACTTTCTGCATTTCCTCTATGTAGAATGCGGAACATAGAAACCCCGCCAATCACAATGCTTAACACTTGTATTTCTACTTTCCTCATTTCCGATATGCGGAATGCAGAACATGGAAAACCCTCCATCGGCATGGCTTAACACTTNGAACCCCCGCCAATCACAATGCTTAACACTTGTATTTCTACTTTCCTCATTTCCGATATGCGGAATGCAGAACATGGAAAACCCTCCATCGGCATGGCTTAACACTTATAGGATTTAACCACCTTGGTTTTCATTTCTGCACTCCGTGGTGCGGGATGCAGCAGGAGGAAGAATCAACATTCATACGACTTAAACATTTGGCTTTTCGCTTCCTCCCTCCGCTGTGCAGGATGCGAAAAGAGGAACCCTTAACCTTTTAGGACTTATCCAATAGGTTTTTCGATTTTACACTCCACTATGTGGAATGCAGAAGGAAGAAACATTGACATTCTTTACTCCCGAACTTATCCTTTTAGCTTCTCTCTTTTTGCAGTGCAGATCGTGGGTGGAGAAAACCTGTAAGCTTGAAACCTTACAAACTTACACTTGTTCGACGGTGTTTTCCTTAGGAAAAAGAATCTCTTCTATATACTCAGAAATCATGCATCTAGGATGCAGTCGTAACCTTCATTGAAATAAGAGCATCCCTTCTCAAAAACCAAAAACACCTAAACATTATAGTGAAATAAAACAGAGTAGGTGCATTCCCTTTTCATGGGTCTATCCATCCAAGGCAGTCGTAACCAGTTCTTAACCTAACAAGAATACTCCTCTTTATATAATGATAAGACTGGTAAGAAAATCCTCAGCTAGATTAGGTGTATCCTATAATCGATAGGCTATAAAACCAAAAGACATCCCTAGTCATTATAAATAGGACAAGAACATTCCCAATTTATGAGAAACGCTCCCATCAACAGTCTTGGAGTTGTCCTCTATCATTTTTATCAACATTGAAACCTACACTCCCACACATACATGCATATCGTAAGCCTATTTATCAAAGAGAGTTTATTAAACAAAAGGGTAACTCTGTACAGAGTTTAAAAATCTCCCATTGAGTTACCATTTACAAAAATCAAGGCATCATCATTCAAAACCAAAATTATGAGTGCATCGGTTCGGAAGCATCATTCTCATTAATAAACTACAGCTGCTAATCCATCATTTCAATATCATCGATAATACACACTTAGGCATAAATAAACATACCTTGAGTTCAATAGAATGACATAATAAACCCAGTAATCTAAGAGAACACGCTACCATCATTTGAACAGAGTATGAAAAGACGCCAGCATACAAGCAACATTTTCCTAACTACATTAAATATGACATTTATCATCAAAACAGAAGCATGGAAACACACATTCACACAACTGTAGATATAATCTGATCTAAGTAAAATATAGAAACGTCAAACCAAAAATGGAACCTGTTTATAGAAATATCCACAATGAAGAGGGAACAACCATGTTCCACCCAACCATAGACTAGACACAAAGGTTCCCTCTATCCTCAATCACTCCCGAAGTAATTATGCATGCCAAGAGTGGTGAAAGTCAGCTTGTTCCAATTCTCTAGTGAGGAATCCCTTGTCTTACACAAACAATATCTCCTTTAGCTTACCTAATGCAAAGTGCTCCTCCAGCCAACACCCCCAGCATACTGACCAATGTCCCCTTTATAGTTTTGTTTTAAGTATTTTTTAGATCCCAAAAATCTCTGTTCCACGACAATTTCATTTCCCATGGTGGGTCTAGTGCCATACTGGTCTTCCCACGCCTGGTGCAACTATCTGAGAGTGACCCTTTACGTCCCCCACTCTTTGCATGCATAAATTTCTCATTCAATGTGGCTATCTCTCTCATTCATATTTTTTTCATATAAGCATAATGTTTCAGTTACATGTGTCCTTTAAGGACCGATTGGCATATTCTAGGTCCACCAATCATTTTTAAAAATAAAATATCCTTAAAAAATATTACAAATAAAGTTTAAGGATATTTATATGCATCATTAAAGTTCTATACAATTAATTTATATGCATCATTAAAATTTGCAAGATATTTTCACCTTTCTTATGCACATAATGTAAACTTCCAATATTCATGATTACACAATCATGCTCCACACAATTTTTTTCTTTCAACAGAGCAGTCAATCACACATGACTACCTTTTCCATGCAAATCCTATAGCAGTTCATGAAGTGATCTCATAACTATTATTTTATCTATTAAATAATTTTCAATGAAGTATTTATATCAAAACCGTGCACTCACAAGATGCATCCTATATGTACCCACACATACCTTGGTATCAAAGTTCCAAGTGCTCCTTGGATGAATTTCTTCTTTCAGAATTTCTGACATGAGTATATATATTACTCAACCAATATTATAGAACCTAAGACCTCCTTGGGTGCTCCATGGTAGTTCTGTTCTAGAGCCTAACACGTATTTTGGGTTCTCACTAGAAGCTCTGTTTTAGAGCCTAACACCTATTTTGGGTGCTCACTGGCATCTTTTCCCTACCAAGCTCAGGTGCTTCCTTCCCAGAGACCATACTACCTAGGGGTTATTCTCTTCACATAGCCCCCACTTTCGTGGTAGTCCACTTATGTGGCATAAATGTGTGCTGAAAGAAGACTAACCAGATGTATTACACTTGGGCGTCCCCAACTATGCATACTGGTTCCTAGCTGGTCGGGGAGGGGAGGGGAGCCATGTTACCCAAGTACATCCTTCATCCACATACCATTTTCTCCACTTTATACATAGAATAACCTTCTCGTATCATTACTATTACTAGGTCTGGGTACTTGCAGTTATTCCATAAGTAATTAATCACCATCTTTACTTCATGGATTTGTTTAGCATCAATATTTCCATCTATCGTAGAGATATTATTTTCAAAACTAGAAATTCTCATACTTATATAGCATGCTCTTAACGTTAACAATTATCTATTAAGTTCCATCATTACCACAATGGATTTAATTGTTAACATCATCTTGTTAATTTTTGGTAGTATAAAACGAATCGTATTGATTTTTGGTGTCGCTTCATTGATAGGTTTTTTACCAGGGGTAACACAACCCTAAAGCCAACCTATTGATCATCGATTTGTTGTCCTAGCCTTTCTCCACAAGGCTATTGGTCTTCTGCATGGTATCCCAACATTTTCAACCATGCTTTTATGCCCTCGGTTCTGCAATTATTGCCATAGACAACAAAAATTATCAATGGTGTTTTAGTGCATATGTAAACTTTGCTAATTTTCCACTAGGAAATATTATATGCATTCAACACATCTTAATATGCACTATTCCATACCTATTAATATGCCTAGTAGTGCATATGCATCTGACCCATCAAGTCTCTTTTGTTTCAGCATTCTTATGTCAAAGCTTATGTACATGGACTTCCTAACAAATAAAAACATATTGGCAAGAGAGGAGTTGACTTATCATAGCAGAAGAATCCCTTTTCCACATAACAGTCAGTCAAATTTCATGGCTTCTCTAGGAAGGAATCTGTAGCATAGCAGTTCTAGTCCTTTGTGATTATATGGAATCACTCCTTTTGGGGCATCCTGCAAGTCTATCGCTAAAGCTTCCTTCAGGATTTTCCTTGTTAAATTAGCAACCTGTAATTTGGCCCCTTGGCTAAATATTTACTTTTTAGAACCTCTTGTACAGCCTTGTTTTTCCACGGGATTAAGTCCGTAACTGGTTTCCTACAACCTTAGTCTCTCCACATCTAACCCTTTCGCAACTGTAAGCTTCCCGTGTAATATACTGATTCATGATTTAGTCAAGTTCCAAATTTGGCCGGCCCACTAAATTTAATAAAACCGGCCAAATGTCCCACAAGCGCTCAACGAAGGCGGGCTTCAACCTATCAATGAACTCGATTACATTAAATTTTTGCGCCCATCCTCTGCAATTAACTCACTTTCTAGTTCATCAATGAAATGGAATAACGACCGTTAGATATAGATCTATGGTGGACATCAATTCTTATAGGGAGGATTTTATAAAATATCGCTCCCATCGGGATTTTCTTCTATTACCCTAGTTCACCGAACAAAATAGTTCTCCACCGTTGATCTTTTACAAGATCGTTCTTAACCATTGATATTCTTCCTCTTTGCAACGATTACTTTCCAACGTCATGGCCTATCTCCCTTTTATCCTCCTCTCTCTTTTACTCAACGGAATTCCTCTTTATCCATTTATCATCTCACCTATTGATCACCATCGTCGAATTATAACTCATTAACCAATCTCTCTGATGCCATGGATATACCTTGCAATGTACAAATAACATCGATTTACTATGTGTAAATCATTCCTTCATCCTCTACTCATGAAATCAATGAATTCTACCTACAACCCTATGTAAATACATATTTCTGTGTATTAAATAACTCAATGAATCCAAAATACAGGCATATGATCTTAACCTTCCACATCAATCCTTGCAGTGATCTATTGCTGATCCAAGACCCTGCAACAAGGTTATTCTGAACATATTTCATTCATGAGACCCTCAATGGATTATTAAACTAATACCCATTCAATTGATCAAAGGATCGATCAATGAATCTCTATTTCCCTCCTTTTTAGAGGTGCTGAATTCACACCCAGGATTATCATCCATTAATGGAGGATTTAACAAACATTCAATTCATAAAAATACACGTCCCAGTCGAGTTATAATTTTTTACACAGGGATTATGCCCATCTAGGATTTTTCATACCCTGTGTGTCCTACCCATACAACCATCTGTATATATTTTGGTACCTGCAAGAAAAATTTAAACTTCTAAATCTTGGGTACACTAATTTAATTAGTCCCATGGAAATTTCGACATTAGCTAATCCGAAAAAAGATTGAAAGAACAGCCATTCCCAATACAACTTACGTATCCTTTTTAATTTTCCCAAAAGGATCCCTAATTAAAAAGAATACTTCTCTACATAGCTAACATAAGCCATCTAAGACTGCAAATTTTTCTATTATAAAGTCTTCTCATTCTGTAGATAAGGCATGCAATGTTATTTCTTTCTATTGAATGAAAGTACCCCTTTCTTTACTTGACTAAACCCAATAGAAATGCATATTCCAATTATATAAACGTTATGATATACATATTTACCTTATGTTCACATGCCTATTCTTACCCTTCCATTTCATGAGTAATCAAGCATGTCTTGGAGATAACCTTCAAGTAATTCAACACTCACACATGTTAGGAGATAATAAAAAAATCCCAGACAAGGCATATATGATATATTGGCCACAAAGTTGTTCTTTGACTAAATCATGTGGTTAATACATTCCATTTATCTTTCAATTCCTATTTGTTGATGCGTTTTGCAACCATGACTACCTACACTTGGCACTCACAATTCCTTGTCAAATATTAAATCCCATTGATTCTTAATACATCAAGATGTTATTTTCTCAATGTATTACTTCCTCAACAACTTAATCCTAATTACACTTACATGAGTCTTTACTGATATGTATTTTAATCAAGCTTCCTATAACTTTAAATCTAAGTCATTTAAACGTTTAGCACTGCTAGTACTTTATTTTTTATTGTTCCTTCCCTTCATCATCCTTGATCTGGTATGCAATTAACCTTTCTAATATGCTTTCAATAATTCAATTTTCTATGATGAGCAATAGTATGCATGTAAAATATTATATGCATATTTTAGTAGTATAGCCATCTGAGTTATATGCAATAATTTCTATCTAGATGAGAAATAAAAGGGGTCATAACAACCTATCACTTTTCAACTCAATACCCAAGCATAAACCTTCTTAGAATTTATTCAAGACGCCATTATCCATTAACTAAAATTGTTCATACAATGACCCTTATGCATACCTGGTTATCAATTTATGACATCTTACTTCCTTAGTCCTATATCCATCATGCAATTTCCCCCAAGGACACCCATACATGCATTAATTACCATACAAACATCCCTTGTAGTACATCAATCAACTCATCAACCATCATACACCCAAGATAATGCTTTGATCAGAATCCATCAATTTAATACAAAACCCGGGCACATAACCAAGACTCATCGAGAAGAAAAAAATGATTATCATTTAGAAAAAGGTATTTATTACCTTGGTTTTCTCCAGTGGAAACTAGATGTTCCCAAAAGGGATACAGGGTTGAAACCTGTGTCTCTGATACCATTTGTAACATCCCAAATAACCTACTTAAAATGCATATACAATTTTTTTCCAGTATAGTTTCTTTCACAAGGAATTTGGATATAATCCTTCATAATAAATCACCCTTAATCTTAAAAGTTAGGAAGCATTAATTTTCGCATATAAAACATGGGCCTGGAGTCATTCCCTAAGTTTAAAAAAGACAGTAGCAGCTATCCCACATAGGAGTCTACTTTCTGCATTCTGGAATAACCGGTCACCTCATGTCTTAACCTCTTCCTCCTCTTTCCCCATCCCACCGTGTGGGATGTGGATCACAGAAATACTAGCCACTTTCCACTTCACCTTTTCCTTCTGCTTTTCGTGTTTTTGCTATGTGAAACTCAAAACATGGAAATTTGACCTTCTTGTGTCTTAACACTAGTCTTTCCACCTTCCACATTTCCGCTCTACAGAATGCAGAACACGGGAACCCCTCCATTCTCATGGCTCAACACTTGTCTTTTCACTTTCCACATTTCCTCTATGCGGATTGTGGAACACAGAAACCTCGCCAATTGCATGGCTTAACACTTGTCTTTCCTCTTTCCGCATTTCCGCTAAATGGAATGCGAAACATAGAAAACCGTGCCAATCGCATGGATTAACACTTTTCTTTCCACTTTCCACAATTCCACTATGTGGAATGCAAAACATGAATACCCCGCCATCTAAATGGCTTAACACTTATATGATTTAACCACCTAGATTTCTGCTTCCGCACTCCGCGGTGTGGTATGCGATAGGTAGAATCCTCAACATTCATACAACTTAAACATTTGGATGTGCACTTCCACCCTCCATTTTGCAGGATGCGAAAAGAGGAACCCTTACCCTTTTAGGACTTATCCAATAGGTTTTCTGCTTCCGCACTCCTCTCTGCAGAAAATGAAAGGCATAAACATTGACACTATTTACTCCCAAACTTATCCTTTCTGCTTCTCTCTTTCTGTAGTGTGGATCATGGGTGTGGAAAACCCGTAAACTTGAAACCTTACAAACTTAGACTTGTTCGGCGGTGTTTTCCTTAGGAAAAATCATGGCTTCTATAACCTCAGAAGCCATACATCTAGGATGCAGTCATAACCTTTAGCCAAACAAGAGAATCCCTTTTGGAAAACCAAAATCACCTAAACGTTATAGTGAAATAAAACAGAGTAGGTGGATTCCCTTTCCAGGGTTCTATGCATCCACGGTAGTCATAACCAGTTCTTAACCTAACATGAATAGTCCTCTTTATAGAATGATAAGACTGGTAAGCAAAGCCTCATCTAGAGTAGGAGTATCCTATCATCGGTAAGCTATATAACCAAAAATCATCCCTAGTAATTATAAATAGGACAAGAACTTTCCCAGTTTATGAGAAAAACTCCCAGCAACAAGCTTGGAGTTGTCCTTTATCATTTTTATCAACACTAAAACCTACACTCCCACACATACAGGCATACCCTAAGCCAATTTATCAAAGGGAGTTTATACAGCAAAAGGGTAACTGCATACAGAAGCAAAAAATCGCCCATTGAGTTACCATTTACCAAAATCAAGGAATCATCATTCGAAACCAGAATTATAACTGCATCAGTTCGGAGGCATCATTCTCATTAATAAATATAGAGTTGCTAATACATCCTTTCAGTATCATTGAAAACAAATACTTAGTCATAACTAAACATACCCCGAGTTCAATAGAATGACAAAAGAAACCCATTAATCCAAGAGAACGTGCTACCATCATTCGAACATAGTATGAAATGTAATGTCCCAAATTTTGCATTGGGTCACAATGGCCAAATCACATTTTCCATATTCGTGAAATTTGTCAAATTGATGCTAAAGGTCAAATAATTGTCAAGGAGGAAAATCACTAGTTTCCTAGGTTGGGGGTTGAAGCTTTGAGATTTGGAATAAGGGAGACAATAAATGATGTTTGAACATTATACTAGCATAAATAATTAATAAAGGAGATAAATAAATAAATACAATGGAAAATCAAAGTGGCAATTGATCATGAAGACACATGGAGGATGTGGGACCCACACAAGCTATAATTCCTATGTTAAATGGTATCCTCCTCTTGCAAACTCGAATCTATGGGAAGCCTAATGTTTTTGGATGGATTATAAGGTTAATATACTTGTCCATATACTTCATAGGTCAAATTTGGGATGAATTGTAGCTTACATGGGAGTTTCATGGACACTTGGCTAGATTCCCCTTAAATTTATGACATCTATGACACCAATTATGGAGATTCTATGACATTTATGACACAAGTCAGTTATGGAGGCTGACATATGACATATCTGACATGTCAGGCCTGAATAGATCATCTTAGAGGGCGCTCAAGGGAGTTGGAGAAGGCTAAGAGGCTCCTACTCGAATTTGGGGAAAGATGGAAGGTGAAGAGAGAGGCCACATGGCATAGCATGAGCAGCCACACCAATTCAACTTGGCTTTGGTTTATGGATGGATATGGAACCTTAGAAGCAGGGATGATTTTAAAGAACCATACTTATTTAAAAGTGTATAAATGTTGGCGAATCTCACCCATTCTTAAAATTCCAACTTTAAAATGCTTGGCAATATTTTTCAAAAAATATTTTAATTTCCTAGGATTTTATATCCTTTACATAATAATTTGGTGATTTTTAGGGTGAAAAAATTTTACCCCATAAAAATTGGGCGAAACAAGGCTTCAAAAAATGCAAAATGGTGAATCTTTTTTTGGAAAAAAACATGGAAAAATAGCCCATGGGATAAATTTCTCCCCTAAAATTATCCCTGCTTAGAAGACCAATAATTTTTATAGAATTTAGAGATCATCCAAGATAAATAGCCTTTTATCATTTGTGAAATTTGTTATTGTGAAGAGAGAGAGCTAGTGGATGACTAGTTCATGCCTTAGCCAATTTCGAGGGTGAAAGATTCCCATCCTAGTTGTTGTTTGGAGAGGCCACTAAGGTATTTCAAGGAGATTCAATGGAGTCATAAGTTATAGGTTCAAGCTACAACATCTCATGTACATCTCAATTTCATCTTGTTCTTCCTTTCATCTCAAGTTTTCTCACCATATTTTAGCTCGATGGAGTGAGGCGCACTTGGTGAGCTATTTATCTCTTGGAGGGGGATCCTCTTGCTCTGGTATTTTGTATTATGATTTTAATTTTCTTCTCTCTCTGTTTACAAAGTTCTCAGGTCTAAATTCCAAGAAATCTCATGTATTATTGATCAATAATAAAGAAACAGTGTCATTTCCCCACCTCCGTCTTGTAAACTTTTATAATATTGATAGATTGGAATGGATGTGTAAAATATTAATTATTTATGAATTAATGGAATGTAATTAAAGAATATTATGGGTTTCATATTCATTAAATGATAATTTGTGTCCATTGGGTCGAATTTCATAGCAACTGAAGAAAACTACATCTCATTTCCCCAACGGTCCAAAACTAGTTTTTTTATATCTGATTGAAAGAAGTGATAATAGACATGGGAGTTCAATTGTTTCTGAATATGAGTCTCTAATAATTTATTATACACATCCCATTATTCAATTTTATAATTTGAGTGAGTTTCCACACATTTCGGAAGCCATTTTGGCAATTACCCGGGGGGGAATTTGAGCCCCAAAATTGCTAGTTAAAGCATCTATCTTATTGTGAATTTGATATAGACTTTCAGAAGTAATTGGAAGGCCATAATAAACCCATAAAAATTATAATTAATTTATTATATCAGTCATACACCTTCTGGTACAATTCGAGATCATTTGGAGTCATCTACCATTGGGGGTTGGAACCTTAAAATTACTAGTAAATTCATGGAGTTCCCTTGGATACGTATTCAACCCCAAAACCACATATTATGCTTAAAATATAATTTAATCAATGTATTATAACATATACAAGTACCATACCCACCATTAGTGAATTTTGTACAGTGTTGTGAAGAGATTTTTTCCAGGACCTAGGGGGGATTTCCACCTCCCAAATTGACTAGTCTTGTCACGGAACTTATTCCATTGAAAATTTCAGACCATGGTTGGTTATATAAGTTGATTATATGTATGATATATGTGATAATATTTCCTATCACCCATTATGACCTTCCTCACTAATTTTTAAATCAATTGGAGGAATTTTGGATCAATTGAATCCATATAACTAGAGTTTTAAGAAGATGAATTTGAGTACATTGTGAAAGAATTGAAGAATTGGAAATTTTAATAAAATTTCTGAAAAGGGGACATTACAGTGGTATCAGAGCATGGTATTGGCACCTATTTAAGTTATGGATGGAATAAATGAATTGAATAAATTCATTAAGCCATGTGGTGATGATATGTCCGGGAAGGTTAAGAAAGCATTCAAATTGACACAGAAGACTATTAATTTTGAATACCTTAATGATTGGTTGAAGGAATTTATAAAAAATAATTCAAATAAGAACTAATTAAGGAATAATCATCAATGCACAAGTAGGGAGGATACCAAGGAGCTACAAATTTCTGTGGGTGGTGTAGAAGAAAAAGTAGTCCATGAAGAGGATCAAAACTCACTCCCAAGTGACTCTCAAAAATATGAAGAGACATCACATAAGTATGAATATGTTTATATTGAAAATACTGAATATCATTTTGAGACACATTCTACCTTGGAAATGAAACAAAGAGAATCTAATGATGGATGCTTGAACTATGAAGGAGTACCTACTGATTGGTTCTCACACCTCTATGTTGGTGACATAGAGATCAGATCTGAAAATGTTGCTGCCATCCAAATTTATCATGAGCATAAATATGAAGACCTTGGAGCAGAAAATTAAGAACCAATATCAACTTCCCCATCACCACTTGAGCTTCAAGGAGTTGATCAATTCCAGAATGAAGAAGAAGAGGAGGTTCACTCCCATGAACCATCCTTCATTGAAGGATCCTTGAATATGAGTGAAAGGGATATCTAAGAATCCTTTAGCATACTCCATGACACTCAAGAATTGGTATCAAATTCTTGTTGGAGAGCTACTTCCTTGGAGGAGCCATCATTCCTTGAAGACATGGAGAATATTCAAAGAGAACTGTGCAACATCAAAGATTGTTGAAAGGGTAGATTATTTGGAGGATTCTCATGACATGGAGGATCATGAGAAATGTGGAAATTTGAATGTGCTTGATGTGTTTGAAGTTGAACTTGAATAGATTCAAATACTTGATGAGGTATAAGAGGTACTCGAATTGTCTCTTGATGAAGGTTATGCAAATTTTAAAGAAAAGAATGATTCATCTACATTGGAACCAATCTATGACAAAGGTTTCACACTTAGAAGGAGCTGCATGATACTTACCGTATGGATCCTTACCATGATGAAACTTCTGCACTTTTTCATCATTTGGGTGAGTTAGTTCATTCTCCTACATCCTACAATTCCATATTTTTCGGCATTCATCCTACTGAAGTATGGGTGAAAGGTTTCATTTTGATGGTGGCACATGAAAAGTATGTACATTATATTTCTCCTTTTGATGATGGAATTATTAGAGCACCATATTATTTACATTTACAGCAGTTTCCTTATTTACATTATGATTATACACATCTCCATGGGTGCACCTATGATATTCACTCGAGTCACTTGGAAACTCATGATTTTCCTTGTCCCTTTCCTAGTCTATTTGAAGTTGGAGGAACTTCATCCCACACTTGGGTGAAGAGTTATATGATTGAAGAACATTATTATTGGCATAAAAATCCTCTGATATTACATTATTACATACATATTCATGAGTGTATTGATGATACTTCTTTGAGCCACTTGAAGTCTTCATGTTTTGCTTGCTCATTTTTTTCATATTTTTGTGGAGGTTCTCCATTCACTTATTGGATGAAAGAACACATGGATGACTATATTGATGCACATTAGATATCATTTGGAGCACATTATTATTCACATTTGCAGCAGCATTCCTTGTTACTTTTTGATGACACACATCTACATAGATGCGCCTGTGATATGCACTTGAGTCACTTGAAGACTCATGGTTTTTCTTGCTCAGCACTTGGTTCATTTGATGTTGGAAGAACTTCATCCAAAACTTGGGTGAATAGATTTATGATGGGAGAACATTTTTGTTACCAGCCACATACATTTTTATATCTTTATTATTCACTCATTCATGGATGAATGGGTGAGACTTATTTGAGTCATTTGAAGTCTCCTTGTTTTTCTTGCTCATTATTTGGTTCAGATTTGAGTGGAGATTCTTCATCCACTTCATGGATGAAAGAATACATGGCTGAATATTCTGATGCATATCAAAAAAAATTGGAAAATAATTATAGGACATGGGATCCTCACCTATGTCATTGGAGTATATTTTATTGGTCACTTCAAGCATGTATGCACTTGGTAGTCTACTCACTCGAAGGTATAAGCACTTTCATGATTTTTTGGTGAGGAACCTCCTTGATATAAATTTTTATTATGTTTTTATATACTTTGATGATATATATATTATGTACTCATGATTTTTAGAAGAATGCATACAAGAAAATGGGATCCAGGAATTCTCTTTCCTAATGGTATGGGTTGGAGAGCACTCTTAATTGTTGGAGTGCAATGCAAGCAATGGGACCCTGGGATAGTTTCTAGTCCCATTGATTTCAAATTATTTGGGAAACAAGAAGTATGGGAGATGAATTCCCCACTTAATAAGGTGATGTTAATCAGAGTAGTGCAGCAGAAATCATGGTGGTTCCTCTTTAAAATATTCATGGAATCTCAAAGACTCAAAGTGGGAAGGTAGTGGCAACTTCAAAGAATCATACAGAAAGCAGGTTCTTCAACAACCATGTTTGAAATTTCTTGAGGAAAAAAATATTTGGAAGGAGGATTTGTAATGTCCCAAATTTTTAATTGGGTCACAATGACCAAATCAGATTTTCCATATTCAAGAAAGTTGTCAAATTGATGCTAAAGGTCAAATAATCTCCAAGGAGGAAAATCACTAGTTTCCTAGGTTGGGGTGGAAGCTTTGAGATTTGGAATAAGGGGGACAATAAATGATGTTTGAAAATTATAATAGAATAAATAATTAATAAAGGAGATAAATAAATAAATACAAGGTAAAATCAAAGTGGCAGTTGATCATGAAGACACGTGGAGGATGTGGGACCCACACAAGCTAGAATTCCTATGTTAAATTGTATCCTCCTCTTGCAAATTAGAATCTATGGGCATCATAATGTTTTTGGATGGATTATAAGTTTAATATACTTTTCCATATACTTAATAGGTATATTTTTGGATGATTTGTAACTTACATGGTAGTTTCATGTACGCTTGGCTAGATTCCCCTTACATTTATGACTTCTATGACACCAATGATGGAGATTCTGTGACAGTTATGACAAAATTCAGATATTAAGGATGAAATATGACATATATAAAATGTGATACCTGAATAGAGAATCTTATAGAGCGCTCAAGGGAGTTGGAGAAGGCTAAGAGGCTCCTACTCGAATTTGGGGGAAGATGGAAGGTGAAGAGAGAGGCCACATGGCATAGCATGAGCAGCCACACCAATTTGAATTGGATTTGGTTTATGGATGGATTTGGAACCTTATAAGACCAATAATTTTTATAAAATTAATATATAATCCAACATAAATATCCTTTGATCCTTTTTGAAAATTTTTATTGCGAAGAGAGAGAGCTAGTGGATGACTAGTTCATGCCTTAGCCAATTTCGAGGGTGAATGATTCCCATCCTAGTTGGTGTTTGGAGATGCCACTTAGGTATTTCAAAGAGATTAAATGGAGTCATAATTTAGAGGTGTAATATACAGAATCTCATGTACATCTCAAGTTCATCTTGTTCTTCCTTTCATCTCAAGTTTTCTCACCATATTTCAGCTCGGTGGAGTGAGGCGCACTTGGTGAGCTATTTATCTCTTGGAAGGGGCTCCTCTTTCTCCAGTATTTTGTACTCTGATGTAAATTATATGATATCTCTGTTCATAAATTTATCAGGTCGAAATTCCAATAAATATCATGTATTATTGATCAATAATAAAGAAAGAATACCATTTCCCCACCTCCTTCTTGTAAACTCTTATAATATTGATAGATTGGAATGGATGTGTAAAATATTGATTATTTATGAATGAATGGAATGTAATTAAATATTATATGGTTTTAATATTCAGTAAATGATAATTTGTGGCCATTGGGTCAAATTTCATAGCAATTGGAGCAAACTACATCTCATTTCCCCAAGGGTACAAAATAAGTTTTTTAATATCTGATTGAATGATGTGATAAAATCCATGGGAGTTTGATTGGTTCTGCATATGAGTGTTTAATAATGTCTTATAAAAATCCCCTGATTTAATTTGAGAATTAGAGTGATTTTCTGCACATTTGGGAAGCCATTCCGTCAATTACCCGGGGGGGATTTGAACCCCAAAATTGCTAGTTAAAGCATCTATCTTATTCAGAATTTGATATAGAATTGAAGAAGTAATTGGAAGGCCATAATAAACCAATGAAAATTATAATTAATTTATTATATCACTCATACACCTTTTGTTACAATTTAATATCATTTCGAGTCATCTACCATTGGGGGTTGGAACCTCAAAATTACTAGTAAATTCTTGGAGTTCCCTTGGATACCTATTCAACCCAAAAACCAGATATGATTATTCAAACAAAATTTAATTAATGTCTAATAATAGATCCAAGTATCATACCCACCATTAGTGAAGGTTGTACAATGTTGTGAAGAGATTTGTTCTAGGACCTAGGGGGGATTTCCACCTCCCAAATTGACTAGTCTTGTGCTGAAACTTATTCCCTTGCAAATTCTAGACCATGGTTGGGTATTGTTAGATTTTTATCATTCAAGATAGAATTATCTTAGGATATTATCTGAGAGAATAACATGCACAGCAATAAACACAAGAGACAAGAGACACAAAGAATTTTCCTTGGGGAAACCATTAAGGAGAAAACCCCACAACTTCCTCAAAGATAGAATGAGAACCAATAGCACCAGTAAAACCCAAAAATATAAAAGATGATCTCCACAGCTTCTCTCTCTCTCTCTCTCTCTCTCTCTCTCTCTCTCTCTCTCT
>LPNX010390954.1:133047-235344 GCA_001517045.1 Pseudotsuga menziesii
GAGTGAGTGTGTGTGTGATAAATAGAGAGGATCACTCTATATTTATATTATTTTGTTCACTTAATGTTCACTTTAACATGTCGACCCCACTTAACAATTACTTACTAGAGATGACATCTCTAGGAGAGTCTAATAACCCTAGTGCCCCACAACTGTGGGGACTTCACCCTCTGATCAACAAGGAAATTTAACCTTGACACAAATGTGGGGACTATTTCCTCGACTTAAAATGGAGGGTTAACCTCAATGACTTTACATGACTTGTTTACATTATTGAATCTCCTGATCGGAACATCAGGGCATGACATGACTCAATTGCATTACAAGTACTTCCTAGAATAAACATCGGGGTACAATATACAAGTGAATACATTCCGAAGTTACAAATACATCAACACTCCCTCTTAAATAGGAAGGTATTCTCTCGACACAATTTATCAACACAAGTCTTCTTCTCGATATCATCTATATCATCATCAAGTCATCTTTTTCTTTAAGTCATCTTCATCTTCAAGTCATCTTTATTGTCAAGTCATCTTCATCATCAAGTCATCTTCATTGTCAAGCCATCTTCATCAAGTCTAGATGATCACTAGATCTAGATCATCACTGGATCTGGATCATCATTGGATCATCACTTGATCTGGATCGTCACTGCTGGATCATCATCAAGCCTGGATCATCACTTGATCTAGATTGTCAGTGCTGGATCATCATCAAGTCTGGATCATCACTTGATCTGGATCGTCACTGCTGGATCATCATCAAGTCTACATCATCACTTGATCTGGATCGTCACTGCTAGATCTTCATCAAGTTTGGATCATCACTTCATATGGATCGTCACTGCTGGATCATCATCATCATTACTGCTTCTGCTATCTCAATCAAATGGTGCTATCTCTTCATTCTTCTCATCACAGAAAGTTCTACAGATCCAGCCCTTTTTCATGCTAGTTGTAGGCCTAGCCTCCATGTAGGTCTTCTTGAGCTCTTATATCTGACCCTAAGTCAGAATGGCCCACCCAGCTCTTACATTTGACCTCATCTTGTTATAAAGGCACACCCATCACTCACATATGACCTCATCTTGTTAGAAAGGCCCGGCACTCACATCTAACCATGTGTAAACACATCATGCCATAATGGATCAACACTTATATCCAACCATGTGTGAACACACCACATTGGAAGGGATCTACACTTACATCTGACCATGTGCAAACACACCGCATCGGAAGGGCACTGCACTTACCTTCGACCATATGTGAACATACCACCTCGGAAGGGTACTTCACTTACATCTGACCATGTGTGAACACACTGCATCAGAATGGATCTTAGTCCCATACTGAGGATTCCTTGTAACTGACCAGGTGCCTCCATTCTCCTAGAGAATGGCATCATCCCTTATATCTGATCAAGTGGGAACACATCCTTCAATCACATCAGAATGGTCCTACACTTATAGCTGATCATGTGACACTACATCCGTCAGTCATATCAGAATGGCCCTCAGTCCCAGACTGAATATTCCTGGTAGCTGACCAAGTGCCTCCATTCTCCCAGAGAATGGCAACTCAGCACCAAGATGATTATTCCTAGTAACTAACTAGGTTCCTCCATTCCAAGAATGGCATTCAACACTTATATATAGTCATGTAGGAACCAATCTTACAGTCACATCAGAATGGCTCAGCACTCACATTTGACATGGAAGGAACCAATCCTCTCACCATGACAGAATGGCTCAGCCCTTACATCTTACCGTGGAAGGAACCTAATCCTCCCACCATGTCAGAATGGTTCTAGATCTCATCAGTTCCCCTTGGAGGGAACCTCGATCTGGAGAAAACCAAGTTTCTCCCTGAAGTATTCAAAATTTACTCTGACCTATGGCTTCGTCAACACATCATCTATCTTTTCATCTGTTGCAACATATTGGAGCTTCACTACTCCTCTCTGCACCATATCCCTGATATAGTGATACTTGATCTCATACTGAAGTAGCACCTCGAAGTGCTCTTCCTATCAATGGCACTTCCTGCCCAATACAAATCCACATAAACCTCCAGGTTAATCTTCTGATTTGCCTCATACTTGAGCCCATAATCAACTGTACCCTTTAGGTACCTCATTGCATGCTTTGCAACCATCAGGTGAACATGTCTCAATGTGTTTACAACAAAGCAAATATCTGGTCTCGTATTTGTCAAGTAAATCATCTGACAATACATCATGGCATCAACCGACTCTAATGAAGAAACACTCAATAGCTTCAGGTTCGATGCCATAGGTGTGGTCATGCAGTCCATCATCCTGAACCTCTTCAGGATCTCTACCGCATACTTCCCTTGTCCACACCTACATTCCTAGAATGTAGTGCATCATCCCCAAGTCCTTTATCTTGAACTTGGCAACAAGTCTTCTTCTTGCAAATTTAATGAGTTCCTCTTTTCTGTTAGGAACAAGTCATCCACATATAGCAGGAGCATCACTGGTCTTCTACCTTCAACCTTGAATCAAATTTTGGAATCTTCTTTACTCTCAGTAAATCCTAGAGTCATTAGTAATTTTTCCATCCTTTCATAGCATGTCAAACCTTAATATCTTCTGTAGTCACTCCCTCTGAAGCGAAGCATCATTCTCCCTCTGTCTTTCGTACTCTGAAACATTTTGTATTGGAATGACAAGTAGCTCCCTTTGCTACTAATATTCTATGTATCCATCTAGGATCATTGAATACCAAGATCCTCTATCTTGAACCTTTTCAAAATTTCTTCTTGCACCAATCTGTGAGCTTGTCATCCTCTATAGACTTTCATCTTCAAACTTGTCACAAAGTTTTAGATCTTCATCAAGCTCCTCATGTATGTGTTATCCCATGGGTGTCTTTTGAGCTTGCACAAGGCCTTCTTTCATTTGCACACATGATTATTCCTATCATGTGTATTTCTATTGGCTACAAGTGTCTCTTTGTAGTCTATGCCTCATGCTATGAATCTTTCCTTGTATCCTTTTACTGCATGATGGAACTACGAACTTCTCGTTAGGTCTCTATACTGCATCCTAGACATCATTCTTCTTGAACTAGTACACTCCTTCCCTTTCTTCTTAGCTACTTCTTGGAAGGTTCTTCATCAATGATGTCACTCAACAGTGTTACATAACTGCACTGTGTCTGAGATCTCTTCTTTTGAAAGTATCGTCATATTATTCTTCATTTTGGATTCTTTAATGAACTGTCGTCACTTGTTCTTCAGAACAAGTCTCATCCTTCTTTGCTTGTAAGTGATTGTACCCGATATTTCCTACAAGTCAAATGCATTTGTATGGTTAGAAACATTTCATAAGGCATAATTCATAATGGAAAATTCTTATGCATAAATATATGATCATGCAACTATTTTAGCCAATACAACATTCATCCATATCTCATGGAAACTTTCTAGATTCCTTCCATCTCTACCAGGACAACATTGAGATTGTGCACTAATCCAATATGTTAGCAAATAGGTTTCATTATAGATAAGTAGCAATGGAGAGTTGTATAGCACCATGAGCTACTTACCCATCACATGCATATTAGTAGTATACTCTCATTAATGCAAACATTCTATCATGCATAATACATCAATTGAATATAAACAACTTGCATAACAAAAACAATATCATGAAATGACAATTGGATACTTATCTTTATTTGTTTCATGGGTACACTCCTTCTTAAGCCTTCAGCTTCATTATCTTCTTCATTCATCATTTATTATCCAAATGCTAATATGGATAAGAGTTTCTTCAAGAATTGAGTCCTTCATATTCCTCATCGCTTGAGGGATCTTCTTTGGATGGTGAGAGGTTGATCTTCAGTTGCTCCCATCTTCTCTTCTCTTATTATGAGTTGAGCTTCTTCTTCTTCCTAGAGTCTGCTGAAAGTAATCACTTCCTTTTGGCACAAATTCCTTACATGAATGAATCCCATGATCCTGGGAGGCCATTCAAGGTGGTTATCACAACTTCTTCTTCTACCACTTCAAGTTGTTCCTTGATTTGAGAGACCCTTGTGAAGTATGACTGTATGGTATGTGCATTCTGGATCTTCACATTCTTCAATTGGTTTCTTAAGGTCATCATCCGATTTATGTTCTTTCCTTCAAATAGCTTGTTCAAGGAATCAAACATCTCTTTTGATGTCTTTAGGGAAGACACTTGTGGTATAAGGTGATCCATGATTGAATCAGAAATGATCTTCTTGGCCTTAACCAAGTTCTTCTGGTGTAAGGATTTTATCCTCATCTCCCTCTGGAACTGGAACCTCTCTACTTATGTAGGTGTCCAATTCATTTTCTTCAGAGAGATCATATAATTCCATGCTTGGAATTTTTCAAATTCACCAATCTTATCATCAAGCTGATTTGATAGATCACTTTGAAATGAGAACCTCAAATGAAAATAGCAAAAGATTAGATCTTATCGATTTGAGGTGTTCATCCTGGTTCTGGAGTTGGCCGATCTAGGGTTTGTCAGAGAAACCATAATTTTAAAAACTTGGGATCTTTCAGATATTATTATATAGAAATATAGACCTCTTCAAGGTGAGCTTTCCAATGTACTCCTTTTCTGAAAACAGTGGAGGGAAGCTCCCAGAACAGGAAGCCCTAGTTTTCTAATTTATTTTGTAGAAATGCCTGCACTACTACATTTCGACCAAAAATCTGATGGCCGTATTGTCGGATTTTAGACACTTCCCTATCGCATGTACGACACTGTGATTTTTTTTAAGCGTCGGTGGATTTTCGTCGGTTATCCGACACCTTTTTAATCCGTCGGTTAAGCGACACCTCAATTTACTGTCAGTTAAATGTTAAGCGTCAGTTAAGTGACATGGAGAACCGTCGGTGAAGCGACAGAGATATATATTATGCGTCGGTTAAGCGACATGGAGAACCATCGGTTAAGCGATGGAGATAAAGATTAAGCGTCGGTTAAGCGACATGGAGAACCATCGGTTAAGCGACGGAGATAAATATTAACCGTCGGTTAAGCGACATGGAGAACCGTCGCTTAAGCGACGGTAGTGAATTTTTATTTTAAAAAAATACCTGCAACCGTCGGTTAAGCGACATGGAGAACCGTCTCTTAAGCGACGGTAGTGAAGTTTTTTTTTTTTTTAAATACCTGCAAATTGAATGTCAAGCACCATATCCATGAGTGGACTGAATTTGTTGATATTTGACCTTACACGTTAGATATTCTCTTATAGGAGTTGCACTCGCATTCCTTTGACCTATATAGGGTTGAACTATCTTATCTTATCTACCTTCAGTGGAGACAACATTAGCTCATCAATTGCAAGATCTGGCTCTGCCCCAAGGAATTTGGCAGCTGAAGAACACTGACAGCAAAATGGTAGAAATCATGTGTTGAACTGTATCAGCTGCCTTGTAAATCCATTTTTTCATTTCATTCATTGGCATCCTTGTAGTTTGTCGCCGATACTCCTCTTTTGGCTCTGCATAAGTTGCTTTGTAAATTTAACCTTGTTTGTGTTGTACCTGTATCGTTAGTTGTAAATTCAGTGTATTTGGAATTTCTCTTCACACTATAGTCGAGACTTTGCATGAAACATCATCATGTCTAGTGCCTCACCCAAATTTGGTTAAAATCCCAAATAGAAAATAGTTAATTCCACAATGTACTAACTGTCATTTTAAAAAAGACTAGAAAGTCCGGCAATGACATTGTCCTAATCACTAAAGTTTTAAATGTGGCATTGGGGTTCTATAATGTCTACTACAAACTTAATATTAACCATTATCATAAATGTTCCTACAACCTTTGTTACTTTTACAAGTGTTTCCTGTCAATACGTGCAAACAGCACCTGGGCCTGTTATGGGATTTTTTTACAATAACGCTAGTACTTCTTACACTGACAGGAGCAATGGTTCAGAATGGCCAAGGAAAATAATGCTTTTGGAAAAATTTAAACCTTAGGGAAAATATTAGTAACATTCCTACTCCACTAACCAACTAGGATCCCAACGATCACTGCTGACAAACTCTTTATATTACTTGTAGATTTAATATTTTTGTACAAGGGTCTAGTTTGGGAGATGACTCCTTAAGACTCAAAATTTGCAAAGGCTACGCTGGTTTTATTGTTGAGAAAGTGAAAGCTACATATTCAGGGTGCTTAAATATCCAAGAAGTTTGTGTAAGTATTCCATCCCTATTTCATTTGGAAGTTCTTCTCATGGCTTTTCATTCTTCAAATGCATTTGAAAAAATCAAAATGGCAGAGAATATTTTTTCTACCCTCAGCAATGTAAGTTGTCGTCTAGTGGAACTTAACAGCACACAATTGGTTTGCTGGTCTTTGCTAATTTCAAGACTGATGTTGATTCTTCGGCACATGATTCTCCACTCTACAACCTTCCCATCCTGTTTGATGTTCAATATAAGAAATAAGTTAATACAGATTACACAAGGAGGAACTTTTCAGCTTCCCACAGGAACAAGCTATTTAGAATCATGGGTATATCATGTGGTACAAAGTGTTATAAATGTGAATGAGGGAGTCACAGAAGAGCATGGAATGGATGATCTCTTTCAGCAACTGATTGGCTTGCTTTTCAAATTATATAATTTGAAATGTCAATGTACTCAATTAAAAGCTTTCTACTCCTGACGAGCATCAAAATATTGAATTAAAGGTTGCTATTAGTATCGTATTCAAATGAAAGGTCAATACAGTGGATAGTGATTTCCTTCATAGACAAAGCACTCTTTGATGAATCAGACACAATGAACTATTCGCTTGCTCTTCATATTATTCAAGTTGAAACATGAATCTACTCAATTAAAATCTTTCTACTCCTGATGAGCATCAAAATATCGAACTAAACGTTGCTACTAGTATCATGTTCATATATCATGACGAGTATCCAAACATCATGATGAGTATCCATACATCATGTTTAAGGTCATAAGTGTTGCAAAAGATGAGTTTTGGGCATCATTCTAAGGCAGTCTCCACAATAGCAGGCACAAACACCCCTATTTTCTAAATCTGGTCTGAATTTGAAGGTTAAATTCCAATTCTAGGCATTAGCAGCAACGATAAGAACCCTCGTTCTTAGTTATAACTTATAAGTTGTTTAGGGTAGTTCTGGGTGCATTGTATGCCCTAAAATAGCAGTACACAGATCTGATATTATATTTTGAAGTAGAAATTGTGCCTAAAAGGGTGAAACAGTAGTAAAACAACCTAAACTTCAATTCTGGGTGCATTTAAACCATCATACTGCAACCATATTCTCTGATCTAGAGGTGAACAACAGTCATAAAAGTCCTGAAAATGATTGTTTGGAGCCTTGAGCATACCTATAGTAGCATTTGGAAACAACAATGATCCAACTTGAGGAAGCCATCAGCTATTAGAGGATTTTCACTTTATAGCTATCATATTCAAGCTGTTGTCCAGCTTCTAGGAAGGTTTCAGACTTATCTTATAGGATTTTTGTGCAAATAGTTTTGTGCAAAGGTGATTTATTACATTACATGCATAGGCAAGCTGCAATGCATAGCTTAATTCTCTATTTTTTTCAAGCATTTAATATCAAGGTTTTGGAAACAAGCTTCATAGCTACGCTAAAGCTTGCAACTACAGACCAAAGTTCCAAGGGCATCAATATACAGTCCCTATGACAAATGGCAAATGGATTTAGGTAATAATCATGATGAAAAACATTGAAATTCTAAAAGAGTTGTATACATCTCTATACTGTTTAGAGATCAAGGTAGATATGTATACATATCTACACTAAAATCATGATTATTCTCTCTGATATAGACTCTAATTGAATCTTCAGGCAGTGAGTAAAACAACTCCTGAAAGTGATTAAAAGCTACCCAAATTTCACAGTAATATTTATCTACAGAATTCATCTTTCAATCAGATATCAATATGCTATTGGTAACCAAACAATAACCTTTTCTACCAATGAATAAAGGTTCATTTGCAATTTTGATTTATAGTCTACTAAATAAAAAGTATATTGCACTGACTCCACGAAGATAAAAAATTAACCCAATTGTTTCACTGAAAGTACTGGTAAATGCCTCGTAGTCAGCCCTAAGCATCAATTTTACTTTTAGCTTCTGAATCAGCAGGATCCAGTTCCAGTAATACAAAAAAGTTTTAAAGTTGTGTGAGATAAGCATACGGAGCAGTTGGTACTGTTGCTTAATTGGAAAATTTACTAAGATCGATGCTCACCAAAGAAGTCTTTGAAAATTGAACCCAATTTTTGAAATACAAAAGGAAACATTATTTTATCCTCCCATGTTTTTCATATATTTTGTTCAGCACCTCTTTCAAGACATCCAATCCAAGATGGAGCTCTTGGATAGCATTATCAAGCCCACAGTTTTGCACAGCTCCAAAGTTTGGCAACCAAGTTTACTAGAGGATTGGGCCAAGACAGAAGAAGACACAGTCTACTTTGCACTAGAAGTAAAAGAGGAGCTAGCACCACCATCATCAACCATGTGAATATATCAACACAGAACCTGAGAATGTCCTCTTTGAATGGCCTGGACTGAACTTAAACAGTTAGAGAACTTCATGGAAGATAATTTTGTAAACCATGAGTAGGGTATTGGCATTCCCATTCTGATATGCATTTATTGCACTCTTCTTTACCATGAGTAGTGTGATATGCGTCTATTGCAGATTCTTAGTAGACTGTTATTGGCATTCTCAGTATGATATTCATTTATTGCATTCTTCTTTATAATTTGCTCTGACAGGAGGAGCAATAGTTTTTGATAAATTTTACATTCATTGATCAACTTGAATCCACATTAATATCTGCTGCATAATAAAAAAAATGAATTACCGCAATCTAATGCCAGAGATCTTCATTTGGAACATGTCAGCCTCGTTAGCTTTTCTCTATTTCATTTGATGGGTTTCAAAATCTATTTTCTTGTGTTATTTTTTGCCCTTTATTTTGTGGGAGACATGTATTTTGAGTAATTGACATTCATTGCAGGTATTTTGCATAACATGGTAAACATGGCTGAGGTAGGAGGCTAAGATTATTGACAGTTCTATGGTTGCAATCGGTATGTTTTGTTATCTGAAATAACTAGCCTATGGTCATTAGGCCTCTTCAGGTTTTACTAAGTTGACTTCCATAGGTTTACAAATGACCGTGGATGGATTTGAGCTACTAATAAAAAACAAAATACCAAACTCTAATGTTGTGTACTCTACCTTGATGTATTTGTAGATAGCAAGGAAAAGGGTATTTTAAACCTCTGTGGTAACCCATTTGATGCAGCAGTTTCTGCCGACGTTGTGTTAATTGTTTAGAGAGCAACTGGAGACCATATAAATTCAGGCAATAGGGGTATTAGGAGAAGTTGCAGGACTTAGATAAATGTTCCCTCTTGGAATATTTTTCCCTACGAAAGCATAGTAATCTAAGAGCTATTTCTGGCTTTGTAGCCAGTCTTTTCCTGCCTGGAAAATGGTGGTTCTGGAAAAATTCACAGTACACATGATTATTATAAGCTCAACCATTTATTTTTTATTTGGAGATGTTATTAATATTGGAAACAAGTTCGATTTCCAGATCAAATGGGTTAAATACATTCCATTGCACTTTCTCTTATGAAGCAATTTGAACAAAGCTCCTATCATCTATGTGGTAAATGATATGTCCTTGGGTTTCCTATGACTTCTGAGAAGTGCTCTGTCATCTCGTTCTATTTTGAACACAGTTCCTCAAGGAAATCTAATCAATTCTGATGGAATCCTATTTGTAAGTTCTGAAAAGAATTAATGAGCTTTTCTCAAATTAACACATGCATGTTTGATTAACTAGAGGACAGTTGTTACAGCCAAAGGAAAACATGCAAGTGTGGTTATGTACTAATAAAAATAAGTTGTAATAAATCCCAAAGTCCACCATGAACTTCCCTTGGATATTACCCTAAAAGCATGCTTGAAAATTGTGTATAGCAGCTAAGTCAACTTCCAACAACCCTAAAATGAACAAAAGTTCATTTACTAACTGTTACACTATGTTATCTATCATCAAGACAAATGGATTTTCATTCTTCAAATGCATTTGAAAAAATCAAAATGGCAGAGAATATTTTTTCTACCCTTAGCAATGTAAGTTGTCCTCCAATGGAACTTAACAGCACACAATTGGTTTGCTGGTCTTTGCTAATTACCCCTTTATTGGGTATATAACATGCCACCCCTACTCAAAATGCTTTAGCCAGAATGCATGGCTGAAATGACCATCAGTGGCAATGATCTTTCCTGGATGTGCCAAGAGGCTTTGGACACAAGCCCACACTGGGGAGAAAGTAAATGCATATCTTATTATGTTGATATCTAAAGGAACATGAAAGGAAACTGAGTGGTCAGCAGCCTATAACTTTGCTTAATGTGGCTACTTGAATCAAACATACAGCTGCCCAAAGTGTTCGACCTGAGCAAACAGGGTTTCTCAAAGGCCATTTCATCCTCAATAATTTTATTACTCCTAGGCAAGTCTTGACTGGGCAAAGGAAGCCTAGTCAAAAGGTTGTTATCTAAGGTTGATTTTCACAAAGCATAAAACAAAATTTAGTGGGATTCCATCATCAATATGCTCTAATGGATGGATTCTTGAAGTTTTCTTTACTGAAGCAGTCACAACCATTTCTTCAAATGCCTCTACTAGTTTGTGTCAATGGACAGCTATCAGGAACATCTGTGCTTCATCATTCCCATCAGATGGGAGTTGCCTCTAGCCCCTTGTTTGTATGTTATTACAATCAATGCTCTAGGATATCTTCTTGGAGTTGCTGAGTTCTGGAACAAATTTGGGGAACTCACTTCTTGCTGATGAGCAATTACTTAACATCCATTTTGCTGATGACTCAGCTCTCACTCCAAACATATCTTGTAACTTTGTTAAAGGTACAAAGCAATTTGCTGCCTTGACATTTTTGCAAAAGCTGCTAGAGATATTGTGAGAGAGGAAAGTATGGGCATTCATCACAGAGCAAGAAGGATTTCAAGTGTGGCTTAACATCAAACAAAAAAAAATCCAACCATAATTCCCTTTTGAAATTTGATGTACCTGTAAACATTATTTGGGATCAAGTTTTGCACAAAATGGAAAAAAAGCTTCAACAATGGGCATGCAAAGATGTTCACTTTGCAAGCCAAATCATCATCATGGTTAGAAACCTGGCTACAAGTCATGTTTTAACTCTTCTTGTTTATTTCCTAGTGCAGGATACTAGCAGTAGAAGATTCTTCTTTGACCCTTTCTCTGGGGGGAAGCGGCAGGGTGGAAAAAAGGGATAGTCAGTTTCCTAGGACCTATAATTGTCCAGAAAGGATGGAAGGACTGGGTTGACAGATATTAGTATTTGAGGGATTGTGTTAGTAACAAAATAGGTCATTAGAGCCATAAGCAGAAATTGGACAGGATAGATACTTGTCTACAATTGCATACAGAATGTTACACATGTACAAGGTATACTCAAGTGATATGAACTTTCATAGTGAGCTCAAAGCTTTTTAAATATCCGTTTCATGTATAGTATATGTGAAAAGCATGGCAATGACCTACATACTTTTACTGTAATTTGCAAGATGATCCCCAATGAATAATTGTTTTAGTCAATTTTGAATGCTCAAGGCTACAATGTTCTCTAAAAATGACTTAAAAATCTACTAACATGGTGAGTTAGGAGGTGTCATGGTATCTAGAAGTCTCACTCTTATTTTAAGACAAGTACTTGGGTTGTTAGTCACTACTAACATCCTAGAGCTAAATACTCAGTTCAACCTAGGAAAGGTTTCTACATTTAAATGAGATACAAGTAGAACAATATAGATTTCAGATAAGACTGCTAAAGAATATATATTCTCTTCAAGTTGAAGCCAAAGTCAACATAAAGGGATCTTGCATGATCACTTTTTGGCTACACTTTCACTCCTGGATATGATGATATCAATGTGCGTGTATATATTGATTTACTATGAAATACATGATGCATTGGATAAAGAACTGTGTGTATCACTGCCACATGTAACAAATTAAATGGATCATCAAATTACATCAGTGCCCTATTCCAAGAGCTTGCTTAACAACTTCCTCTACTTCTCATCACCAGATGAAGCTTAATTTTACAATAACTAAGCATTGTTGCAAGTCATGGCATACAGCCCAAGGCTTGCCACTTCAATAGATCAAGCTATCCTAGTCCTGCCCATGTGTATGGCACTCCACTCTGTCTGCTAGTTGTGAATAAGACAAACATAATAGGACAAAAATCTTCCATCTTTCCCCTCAAACATTTATCTTTGGGATCACCAAACCAAATATGCAAGAAAAAACCTACCTTAAACATGTTTATTATAAGCAATTCAATTCTTAAAGAGGTCAAAAGACTCTTTTCCTTTATGTCAAATATTTTATTCCATAATGTAATCGTAAACACCAAATCAGTGAAAATTTTCTTACCCTTGCTTTGCTTCGATGTCTCTGCTGAAGTCAATGTTGGGCTCGCAATCCAGCACTAAGGCTGGAACCTGAAGTTGACATGTTTGCATTAGAAGCATACAATTAGCATCATAAAATATATAGCAGCGCTAGATTCCAAGCTGATTATGAATATTCCATAGATCAGTATTTGGCTTACCTTCTGAATACTGGCATGTACATGTTCTCCTTGCAAAAGAAATGTGTGATCCTTGATCTCGGGGTGTAGAGACCTATCCATATCAAGAGGTGACTGGCTCATAGAAAACAACCCCCGATTTCCACATTGGGCAGGGAAGAGCCAGTTCTCATGTTTATCATGCAAACCCCTCAGATAATCTAGTGACACGTTATTTTCTTCTGCTCTTTTTCGTAACTGCAAACGTCTATGGCATGTGTCTGGACTGGCCCTTAAGTAAATAAATCCATCAGGAACAAGCCTAGGTAAAACAGAAACAACTGGATCAAACCATGAATCATAGTTGCTAAGCTCCATCCCATTCATCCATTTTGCCTCATGAACAGCTCGCACAAACACCTGGTATATTCAAGACCGGTAAATTTGTTTCTAACTTTCTTTTTCCAGTACTAAAATGCCAGCAACTGCACTAAAATCAGACACTAGAACAAAAAGTAAAGATGAAAAAATAAAGAAAGCAATTAGACTGACTCTTAATGGGGCAAATAAACTACAAAATCTATTTACTTATACATTTCATCATCTATATTGGACAGTAATGAAATTAGACCTGAACAGAACATACAATGAAAGCTAAGACTCTCAAGTTACTACACTGTCATAAATGCATAAAAGCCTATTAAACTTTCTACCAAAATGAACCTCAAAACATACCATCCGATCACTGAAAACACTTCTCTCCATGAGTCGTAGAGGATTTAAGCCACCTACAGACTCTCGCTTTTGCATCACCCTTGTTACAAAAACATAGTTCTGAAATGTGTAGGCATACCATTGAGGTTTAGCATAGAAAGCATCCAATATATTGAAATGATCAGGCCCAATGTCTTGCCACTTAGAAATAGGCTCAGGAACCACCTCTACAAGGTCACGTAATTCAATTCTCTCATTTTCTATCCTCTGAAGAAATATGGTTTTCCCAACACTAATATTACCTTCCACACAAAATGTGAGCCTCTTTTTCTGCATTTTTCTCTCCCCATCCTGTTCCTCTTCCAACTCTTCATCCACACTCTCCTTGATGTAAGAAGTTATACTCTCTGCATGGTTCTTGTGGACGATTCCAATGGAGCTACGTAGAAACTCAACCATATTTTCGCTAGTACCTCCAAGGAACTATACACATAGTAAGAAGGGAAAAATGTTAAACCAAGCTCAAGTGACTGGAGTTGAAAAACTATTCCATATGCCAATGGTCTGTAGTTTGATGTGTGAAAGTAGTGGAAATTGTAAGAAATGAACTCATAAAAGCCACTCCACCAAATTATTCTGAACTATTGGACAAACCTACATCATTAAGGAAAATGAAAAGAATAGAAAAATATCAATCTACATATCAGTTTTACATTCACTTTACTAATGCTCCTGATGGTCCTACTAATCATAAGAATTATTTGAGCAAAACTAGAGCATGCTCAATCATTTTAGGGTGATCACAAATTTGGGGGCTTCTGTCAGCCTGTGCATGACCTCTGCAAACCCTCCTCTGCCTCTGCAAACCCTCACCGCTGCAAAATCTCCTCTGCCTCTTGAAACTGTCTTCTGCCTCTGCAAACCCCGGTCGCAGCAAACCCTCCTCTACATGACCTCCAATACCAGCACCACATGTCGCGACCTCCTTTGCATGACCTCCTGCAAACCTCCTTTGTGTGACTTGGAGAATTGGCTTCATTCCACTTCGTAATATGCCTTTCGTTAGGCCCATTCGTTTTATTTTGATGAACCGCAGTGTTTTCAAAGCGATTCTCAAACTACTTGTGGCGGTAGTAGCTCTTCTTCGTGTCCATTTTTCCCTACCCTATCCATTCCAAAAAGAAAAATAAGACAGCTTAGGCAAATCGATGAAGATGTGTTCAAATGTGAATTCTCTGGCAGAAAATCGCTTCTATTTTTATCAAATGTGATAATGTTCATTCTATCTGTGAAAATGTGAATTTCCTGCAAACCTCTCCTTTGTGTGACCTGGAGTTGTTATGTGACCTGGATTTGTTATGGGCTTTCACGGGGATATTTTTTTTTCGTGAATATTAGTGATTTAGATTGACCTTCTCTAGCTTTTGAGCTAGTGGCATTCTTGCACCACCTTGTTCTTAATGATGAGGTCCTTCTTACTCTAGCTGGGGGGCCTGTTCTTATCAACAATATTGCTCTCATCAATAAAATCATACCGATGTCTGCTAGCATAGCTTCTTTTGTTGGGCTCAACCAATTTCATAAGCCCCTGAAAGGACCTTGCAGGAATGGTCCCAGACTCATCCGAGCAAGTCACCATCACAATCATAAACCTCTTCAGACTGTCCTTGTCTGCAATTGAGGTCTCAAAGCACTGCCTGCCTAGATTGTTGGCCCTTAACAGAACAACCCCGGTGCCATGTACCAATAACAGGGACACAATGAAAACAACCAACAGACTGAACATAACAGGACGAAAAACCCTCTCTGATAAGATCCAGCACCAGCGCTTTATATCCGGGCCCCCCTTGAACGAATCCTGCATAGTGATGCCTATTTAACCCCTTGAAGAATGCTTCCCACCATTTGAAATCCCAACCCTCCTCTGCGGACAAAGGGAAGAAACCCATCCCATTCCCATTCTAAATCTCACAAATAGCACTTCTCTGCTGTACCCAAAGCTTCTCGTGATGCCGATTTAACAATATAAGCAAAAACCCAAAATAATCCTGCGGTTGGATGCAATGTATTTTATACCATCAACGAATATTATATCATCATGTGTGGGATGGGACCATGTACTAATAACCATGTGTTTTCCTAAGAGGCATATAACCTCATAAATTGTCTAGCCTCTTAGTTAACCTTTTGTGGCAATAATAAGAAACTAACCTTATTTTGATATGATATTCAACAATGGGATTTTGAAAAATTAAAGAAGTAACAATGCTTTGAATCAATCCTTCTTACACTAATTGTCACCTAGTAATTTCATATCAATACTATTATGCCTAATTTTGTAAAGAGAGAAGTCATTATGTAGCATGGTCACCCTATTCATAATGATTTTGATTCAAGGATTTTTGATGATGCAATATGGAATATTATTTGATGTATGGCAAGAAAATATGTCACAAGGAAAAAATACTCACAACCAAGGGAAAACCCTACTTTGAAATGTCTTCATTGTCGAGCTCTTTCCTTGATTTAAGGGCTTCCTTTGCTTGGATAGTTTCTAAGGTTACAAATTGGTTTTGACTCAGGTATTATTTTGTATCATTTATGGGTTTGGGAGTACCATGTTTTTCTCCCTCTATTCAAGGATCTGGATGCTTTTTGAAACTCTTATTCTTTCTGCTAGGTTGGGGGTAGGTTCTTTAGGTAGTTCTTGTTGAAATGACTACAATCATGACAACTATTGCACTATAATGGCATATGTTCATAGTGGAATGGTTGCACAAGGGTCTATTTGTTGATTTTGGAGCTCTATTTCTCATGGGAGCTCTTCTTCAAGTTATACTTCAATGTGAATTCAAGCACAACTAAAGAACTTCGGTCTTGGATCAACTCTATCAACAACTCTTCTTAACTTATTCCATATTTCCTCAAGGCTCTTAATGCATAGTTGTTAAAAGAGATATGGGGCGATCTCTCCCACACTAAAACATATGATGGAATCTCCTATTTTAGCTCAAAATCTAGAGACCATTGATTAAGATACAAAACTCCAGTGCCCCAAAACCATGGGCATTGTATAATATTAAATCATAACCATAGTTAGATTGAAAATGTAAATAGAAGAAGTCTTTACCAAAAAAGTAACTTTAATTTTTCCTTTGAAGTTAGGAACCTACTAGTTTTGGATAAAAGACTCAAATGCTTTATAAGATTGGTCATGCTCCCAAAAACATCCTGACTATAATATGATAAGTATACAAAAATAGCTTTTTTTCAACACTACAAATTGAAAACTAAGATTAAAAATGTTCTCTATATTTTTAACAAAATGTGATGCATTGTGACTAGATTTAGTTCTCTTTAAATAATTAACAACCATCCCCAAACCTTGCATTCTTATCCCACAAGCATGTACTCACTCATACATGTTAGCCATGATCACCTTGAAAGGGCACTGCTAAACCACACATAATTGCATTTTGAATATATCTTATTTAATTTATATGAAAACTCTATACTTCCTCGCACACCAATTATCCATTTAGTGTTTAATTAACATGATTTATCCCCTAACAATGTCTAAGGCATTAATATCAACCCATGATGCACAGAACATTGTAATGGTACCCATATCTCACTCGAAGGTCAATAATTTCCTATTGAGGACAAATTATGTGGACTATATCATTATTTATTGAACTTTATTCCTAAAGGATTCATCTAATTACAAAGGGACTTATTTTCCTTCCTCGAATATGGTCAATGCATTACAACCCACCCCCACCACACAACACCTCATACTGGTACACATATCCCACATGGAGACCAAATATCACCTCTTAAGGCATCGTATTGTAGTTGGAGGTCATGTTGATGACTAATGATCCTTAGAGGTGAATTTATTGTGTAAGTCCCTAATTTTTCTCCCTTTACTATTGTTATGGCCTTGACACCTATCCCTATCGCACAAAAACTCATAAATATGTCCAGATATCACTTATTTTCCAAATATCTACTTTAAATCATATATTTTGTGGTTTGAGGCCTTTATCATGGCCTATTATCTTACTAGTCATAATTTAGAGCATAAATGCATCAATTTATCTCCCAACCATGGTTTGAGACTCATTCATAGTGCAAAAAACCTCATATTAACACTCTCATACCACTACGAGGACAATGATGTCCAACACATACCATGTTGTATGGTTTGTGTCCTTATTCATGGACCTTGGTCCTTAGAAGCTTCATATAGGGTCTAATAGTTTTATTTTCCTCCAACGCCTATTGGAAAGGCCTTGCCACCCATTGCTTTCATCCAATGCATTTTTTTTATCCAAGGAGTTGTTGATCATGTCATATAGTTTTATTTTATATTACTATGAAAATAAGAAATTATATATGTAGAAACATAAAAAGCATCATAAAATAATCATGGATATCTCTTCAAGGCCTTTGAGATGAGCTGAAAAATGGGAAAACAAAACTTCAAAAATTGATATCAAGGTAGAAATTTATGGGAAATTCATGTGTGCATTATATAATGCATGTGTGTTATTGAAATCCATTTTTTTCTAGGTAGGATAGTTTCCACTCACTCAAGGCGTCGTCGATTAAGCGACGCTTATGGGACTATCCATCGCTTAAGTGAAGCTTATGAGACTAGCCGTCACTTAAGCGACGCTTATGGCCACATTTACAAAAAAAAAAATTATCCTTGTGATTTTTGGTAAGTTTAAAAAAAGAAATCCACGCGCCGTCAGATTTTTCCGTCAGATTTTGGATCGAAATGTAGTAGTGCTGATACTGTTTCTACGATATCTCCAAAATTATTGCTTCTATGTGGCCAAAACGTTGTACTAATGTAGCCTTGCTTGTCACTATTCCAACACCATAGGTTTCATTAGAATTGGTTTCACCAATTGGGACTTATGATCATTTTCCCAACGTGACCTGTTTCAGGACTGTTCAGCATAGCCAAGTTGTACGAACTTCCACATGTCACTATTTCATCTTTAGGGTCTGAAAATTCTACCACAGAAATTAAAGTCCGTTCCATTTTTGGAACATATTCAGAAATTTCATTTGGACCTTTGTATTCCGAGATATAGAAATTCTCCCCAGGTGTCCTGTTTAGGGATGAATCCTGGAAGAGGTTGGAACACTAACGTGGAGGGATCATATCTCCTATAATATAGTGAATATGAGGCTGAATTTTGGACATACTATAAATCAGGATTGTATATTTGTCCTTTGAAAGTTTCAGCTCCTGATCCTTCTTCAATCCCAAGATATAGAGAATGTACCAAAACTTATCAGTTTTTGTATTTTAGGGTTTTTCCAGCCTGGGGTCAAACTAGGGTTTGACTTTCCTGGAGTTTCACCCAACCAAAAATATCGACCCAGGTCTCTAAAATTATATTTTCATGAGGAGAGAAATCCTATTCTGAGCTCACTCAAAAATTCATCTTCTGTAAGAAGCCCTAATTTCCCGCACCAAAAACTGAAAATGTCCGAAATCGAATTATGCTTCGACAGAAATATGCGCCCTTCAATGGAGAGTCATCCTAGCATACTTTTGCCGATGGGTTGTGGAGAAAGACCCAAAATGTAAGAATCCATAGCTTTTGGAGCTGCACAATGTCTTCTTCTCAGGTTAGCTCTGATACCATGTTAGATTTTTATCATTCAAGCTAGCATTATCTTAGGATCTTATCTGAGAGAATAACATGCACAGCTATAAACACAAGAGATAAGAGACACAAAGAATTTTCCTCGAGGAAACCATTGAGGAGAAAACCGCACAACTTCCTAAAAGATATAATAAGCACCAATAGCAGCATTAAAACCTGAAAACATAAAAGATGATCTGGACAGCTTCTCTCTCTCTCTCTCTCTCACTTGAGAGAGATACTTCTCTCCTACTCATGCACCCCAATGAGTGAGTGAGTGTGTGATAGATAGAGAGGCTCACTCTCTATTTATATTCTTTCATTCAATTAATGTCCACTTTAACATGTCAGCCCCACTTAACAATTACTTACTAGAGCTGACATCTCTAGGAAAGTCTAATAACCCTAGTGCCCCACAACTGTGGGGACTTCGCCCTCCGATCAACAAGGAGGGTTAACCTTGACAAAAATGTGGGGACTATTGCCCCGACTTACAATGGAGGGTTAACCTCAATGACTTTACATGACTTGTTTACATTATTTAATCTTTCGATCGAAACATCGGGGCATGACATGACTCAAGTACATTACAGATACTTCCCGGAATAAACATCGGGGTACAATATACAAGTGAATACATTCTGAAGTTACAAATACATCAAAAGGTATATCGGTTGATTATATGTCTGAAAGATGTGCCATTATGGCCCATCACCCCTTAGGACCTTCCTTACCAAGTTTGAAAGCAATTGGAGGAATTTTGGATCAATTGAATGCATATAATATGAGTTGTAAGAAGATGAATTTGAGTACACTGTGAAAGAATTGAAGAATTGGCCATTTTGATAAAATTTCCAAAAAGGGGACATTACAAGAAAACACACCAACGTATAAGAAACATTTTCATCACTAGGTTAAATCTGGAATTTATCATCAAAACAGAAGCATGGAAATAGACATTCACACAACTGTAGATATACTCTGATCTCAGTAAAATGTAGAAACGTCAAACCAGAAATGGAACTTGTTTGTAGAAAGATCAACATTGAAGAGGGAGAAACCATGTTCCACCAACCATAGATTAGGCACAAAGGTTCCCTCTATCTTCAATCACCCCCGAGCTAATTATGAATGCCAAGAGTGGTGACAGGCCAACATACTAAGCAGCGTCACCTTTATAGTTTCATTCTAGGTCTTTTTGGAGCTCTTGGAAATCTCTGTTCCATGGCAATTTCGTTCCCCGGGGTGGGTGTAGCACCATACTAGCATTCCCATGCCTAGTGCAATTGTCTGAGAATGACCCTTCGCGTCCCCCACTCTTCGCATGCATCATTTCGCATTCAATTTGGTTGTCTCTTTCATTCATATTTTTTTAATATAAGCATAATGTTTCAGTTACACTTGTCCTCTAAGGACCAATTGGCATATTCTAGGTCTGCCAATCATTTTAAAAAATAAAATAGTCTTAAAACATATTACAAATAAAGTTGATCATTCGGAGGTATTACAAATATGGTGAAGATAAAGTACAAGTCCGTAAGGTTAATTTGATTGTTTTACATATAACTATCATGGTGTTGGATAGATCGGATGAGCACTTAGAGTATTGTTAACACTTGGTGTGTTTACTTAGACATCAAAAAGAGAATAGAAGGGTGCTTACTATGAAGTAAATATGCACTGTAGGTAAATATGTTCCTGTGTAGTAAATATGTTTACCTATCAGTGACTAGAATGAATAATAATCCTGGAATTCCTGGAATCATGAAATCTAATATTGTTAGATTTTGATTCATGCATATGTCGTTGATATTAACCTTAGTAGACATGCAGTTGCATGTATGATATGATTATTGACCTGGATAGGTTAGCAAAGCATAAAGTAATAATGAATTGTTTTGATAAAACCTTTACTTATGTGACTGAGGGTAAAATTGTTAGGAAGGTAAGGGGTCTTAGCAAGCCTGTTTCTTAAAGGCAGATATATGCCTTGTAGTTAAAGAAAGGTATGAAAAGGCTGCAAGTTGTATGCAGTGCGAGTCATGGACCTAATCCTTGAAGAGGGTCAAGCATAGGTAAAATACTACCTAGTATTAAGTAAGTTTATGAATGTGTTCTAGAAGAGATACTAGGACTACCCCCTCAATGAGCACGAGGAAAATATTTGGCCAAGGAGCCACATTTGCATGTTGATAATTAAAAAACAAGCTAAGACATGAAGGAATGTTTAGCACTAGACTTGCAAGATGCCCCAAAGAGAGTGATGCCATATAATTGTAGAGGAACAGAGCTGTTATGCTACAGCTGCCTCCCCAGGGAAGTCATCAAATTTGACTGACTATCATGTAGGGACTCTTCCTGCTATGATAAGTCAACTCTTCTCTTGGAAATATATTTGTATTTTGAGAATTCCACGAACATAAAATTTGGAAAAAGATTGGTGAAATACAAGAGACTTGATAGGTCAGGTACATATGCATTAGTAGGCATATTAAAGGATATGGTATAGTGCAGATGAAGATGTTTTGCATACATATAATATTGCATAGCTAGAATAAATTTAGTAAATTTTTACATATGCACTAAACCACCACTGATAATTATTGTGGTCTGTGATAAAATGGTCAAGGGAGATAATTGAAGAACCAAGGGAATGGAAGCATGGTTGGAGATGTCGATGACACCGTGCAGGTAACCAATAGCCTGGTGAAGAAAGGCTAGGAAAAAAAATCTATGATCAATAGGTTGGTGTTAGGTTTGTGTAACCTATGGTAAGAAACCAATCATTCATGTAACATCTGAAATGAATATGATTTGTTTTATACTATGAAATACTAGCAAGATGTTGTCATCAATCTAATCCATTGCATTTATGATGGACCATAGTAGATAATTGAAAACGACAAGAGCATGCTATGTAAGTATGAGAAGTTCCAGTTATGAAAACAATATATCTGTGATAGATGGAAATATTGATGCTATACAAATCCATGATATAAATATTGTGATTCACTACTGGTGGTATAACTGCAGGTACTAGACCTGTTAATGGAAATGATACGAGAAGGTTATTCTGCGTATAAAGTTAAGGAAATGCTATAAGTAGGAAGGATGCACTTGGGGTACATAGCTTCGCCAGGGCCAGCTAAGCACCAGTATGCATAGTTGGGGATGCCCAGGTGTAATACATCTGGTTAGTCTTCTTTCCCTAGACATTCACACTGTGTAAGGGGACTATCATGAGAGTGGGGGATCCGTGAAGAGAATAAACCCTAGGTATTATGGTGTCCAGAAAGGAAGTGCATGAGCATGGTAAGACAGAGCTGGCAGTGAGCACCCAAAAGAGGTGTTACGCTCTGGAACAGAACTGCCATGGAGCACCCAAGGAGGTGTCAGGTTCTGTAGTATCAGTTGATTAATATGTATACATGTTGAGGAGGCCTGCAGGTGAACTTGTAGTTCAATGAGGATATGACCCTCATGTATATATACTCATGTCAAAACTTCTGAAAGAAGGATTCATCCAAGGAGCACTTGGAGCTTTGAGGCCAAGGTATGTGTGGGTACATACAAGATACATTTTGTAAATGCATGGTTGTGATATAACTATTGCATGACAAATTATTTAATAGCTAAAATGATAGAATTATTGGTAGTTATGAGATCATTTCAACAACTATTGTGAATACAAGGGAAAGAATTGCATGGAAAAAGGTATCCATGTTTAATTGAATGCTCTGTTGAAGTACAAAATTGCATGGAGCATGATTGTGAAATCATGAGTATTGGAAGCATACTTTAGTTGCATAAATAAGTTGAAAATACCTGGCAATTTTGTATAGTACTACGCGCTACAATTTCAAGGAGCATTATAATTCCCATGATAAAAGGATGTGTTGGGCCCAGAAATGGCCCGTTTTTACCATCCTTATTCACTCCTTTTTTCCCTATCCTACCCCATTGAGCGTGCCAAATAAATGTTTTGCCCTCACTCTACTCTTCAATCCACCAAGGTGTGAATGGTTATTGTCTTATTTTATTAATACTTATGATTGTGGTAATTAAAGCTTTATATCTCTCAATATGCTAACATATGATGGTTTATAAAGGTATTTTGAGGTATATAGACTACAGGAATATCCGGCTGAACATGCTACGAAAAGGATGGGCATTCATTGCTCAAGCTGATCGCCATCCATCCTACCATTTCCCAAGGAATGCGGTCCTAGTGTATTATCCCGGGCAAAGCTGTACAAAGATAGCTGCAACAGAATGCATTAGATTTGGAGGTCAATAGTGCGTTGTTGATCATGTATAGTTGTGATCTGAATATATCATTACTCCTGCGTCGATTAACAGTTTGCCTATATTTCTTATCTTTCATCCTGCCACATTTGTAACAGCTATTGTAATTTAGGGCGCCTGAAGATCAGAGATCTTCATGACTGCCCAATAGCAGGGATAGGATGTTATGATTTACGTTGTATAAATATGGAGAACTGTTCAGAGCCAGGGGTTGAACCCGTAGACAATTCATTGTATTAGTTGTGCCTGAGAGTTATGTAATCAATCTTCCTTTTTAATACAAAGAGTTACTTAAAATCTAAGGGTTTTTAACGTGTGTTCATCTAGCATCTCTGTGTGAAGGATGGGCCCGCCTTCCCACAGGGATTGCTAAGTTAGATTAGGCATTTTATTTATTCTGTTGTGTGATGTTATGCTTAATTTCATTTCTCCATAGGAAGCTATGACAGTTGTGGATTAACAGTGTGTTATTCATTGCGTCTCTTGAAAAGCTGTAGTGGCATGGTAAAATAGTCGACTATGTAAATGATATTTCTTATGCAATTGTGTGGTATCTAAACAGCCATGTCCATCCCCAGATCCCTTAATTATTGTTTCCATATATCCTTGCAAGTTGTTCTTTGTTTTCATAATCACAGAACTTTATTCCTGTACCTTGAATTCCTAGATTAGTTGCACTCAATTTCTGTACCTTGAATTTCTAGAAAGATCTAATTCCAATTTCTGTCTTTTGAATTCCTAGAGTAATTAAATCACAATAGTTGGGTGAATCATTAGATGGATTGATAAACAGGACTTCATTTTCTGCAAAAGTAATTTAGATATGAATTCATGAAGCTTTCAATTTCTAGATCAAGAATAGAAGAAGGTAATTGTGACTGTATCTTTTAGAAGGTAAACTAGATTAAGTGGATTCTTGGGATGAGCATAGATGAACAGAGAATAGGATCATTCATTTGCATCAATTAAGTGTTTAAGAATATATTGTGCATGTTATCCTTGAAATACAAGACTTCCCTTGGTTGACAATAAAGATTGCACACTCTGTATGTTAGCTGTAATTCACTTGCATATTGGGTGCCCAACATTTTGGTGCCATTGCTGAGAAAGGATAAAAATTAAACACTATCATTAGTTGTGTCCTGTAATTGTTTCTATGCAATCTCTTTTAACTTTTCATTGGAATGATTTGGGTTGTATGAATATAAGAAGGGTAAAGTGTGATCATCTTCCAACTCCCAAAACCCCACAAAATACTAACAGTGCAGGTGGTTGAGGTTGTGGTTGAGGTCCACAATTGGGCAGAAGAACATTCATTGACAATCTTGTTGACAGAACTGATTCTTCTACCAGGGCTTGCCATAAGGAAACACCTATCAAAAGAAGCCCTGCCGATCCTGGGGTGTCAGCGTCAGGATCCATAGTGGAGAACACACGAGTAGCCGCAATATCCTCAAATACCCCTGCATAGGAGGACAAGGTTGGTACAGCAGGATCTATTGATCAAATTCCAATCTATCACATTTAAGAAAAGGTTGTAACTGAATAGGAGTGGACACAGTTCCATCAGAAAATTATTGATCAGTGGAAGAACGAAGAGAAGAATAAAGAAAATAATGAAGAGAAGAAAGAAGAGAAGAATGAAGAGGAGAAAATAAAAGAAGGAATGAGTAACAGACACAAATCTGACGAGGAAGAGGGGATGGGAGAAAACCATCATCTTGAAGATCATTCCCTGCATAAAGGAATGGTGGCTTCAGTTCCCAATTCAACAGCCAGAAGGGACAGCCCCTATGAAAAATATATCACCATCGGTGTTGTCTTGCTTTCATGGAAAAGTGGCAGAGGATCTAGATGAATTTCCTTTCGAGTTTGATATCCTCTGTCGCAGCTATGACTACATCACTGATGCACAAAAGCTAAAGCTCTTCCCTGCCACTCTCAAGGACAATGCATTACGTTGGTTCATGGGCCTAGGAGGTGGAACCATTATTAATTGGGACAGGATGAAACAAGTGTTCCTAGAGAAATATTAGGAATATTGCAACACCAAGGACAAGAGAGAAGAATTGTTTAAAATGGTGCAGAAGGAGGAAAAAATTCTGGAATATTTTGTAGAGAGGATTTTATACAATGTGCAAAGAGCTGGACAGACGAACATGGGGTTATATGTGCTCAAGATAATCCTTCTTCGTGGGATTAGGGATGACTTCCTAGATATGGTAAACCTGTTAGGAAAGGTGGATATCTCCAAGGATTCTTTCGAGAATATTGTGGAATTATGTAAAAGATACTCCAGGGGATATTCTAGGAATAACAGGCGGGACAAATGGGATAAGCTAGAACGTGCTATCTTCGACAGAAATTAGAAGTCATCTAATGGTGGAGCCACCCGTGCAGAGATAGGAAACCTCCTTGAAAATTTCAAAACAAAAATGATGAGCTCTCTCTCCTCGGAAATCAACGTCCTAAGGGAAAAGCAAAAACAGGCAGTAGAGGATCTCACACTAGGTGTGTTCTGCCCTCGATGTAGAAAGAACCACCATCTGAAGGAGTGCCCACTCGACAAGGTAGAACTGTGTCAATTGTGCTAGTTGAACCATGACATAAAATAATGCCTGTCACTTCCCCAAGTGAAGGCTATTTTGGAGGCATCAACTCCAAAGGTGGAATCGGCCTACTTCATTGCACCAAAGAATCCTTAGCAACCACGGAATCAAGGTATGACTCCAGACTCGTTTCCATTTTTGAATAACATGAATAATTGGAATAATATGCATAACATGAATACACAATTCCCTTCATCTTATTCTCAATGGAACCCCTCTCAACCTTCCATGCAAAATTATAACTCCTGGAATCCCTGGGTTAAGCCACCACAACCACCACATCAACCAACTTCTTGGTCTCCTGGATGGAGGAATTTCCATCCAGGGAACCAGTTTCCTCCACATCCTCCACATCAACAACAACCATACCCTCCTCAATATCCTCAATATATTCAATATCCTCATCAGCAGTCACAGCTATAGTTGTAGAACAATGCTGCCCCTAATATACCAATACGACCTCAGGTTCCTGCTCAACCTAATCCTAACCCAAACAATAAAATAGTCCATCAATTTGACACTGTCAACATGCCTGCCTACTCCCTTTCTCCTATTCCTTGTAACGATATTCGCTTACGATCAAGAAAAATAGTAGAGCCTGTAATCATTGAAGATGTTCCATCCCCTATACATGAAGAAGGGGTGAATCCATAACATCTATCTAATACGACCCCCATCATTAAATATGCTGAGCATCCTACTAATGGGTCAGTTGAAATACAGCATGATATATCTAGCGATACATAGCCTACCCAGCTGATTAGGAAACCACCGTATCTCGAGAGATTAATGCTACCAAGGGTAGGGGGACAACCTCAGTTTAACCTCTTAGGAGAGTTAAAGAATCTTTATGTTAAAATTCCCCTCCTTCAAGTTCTTCAAGATGTGCCTATCTATGTTAGAACTATTCGGGATCTGTGCACAAAGAAACCAGGAAGGAAACCCAGAGATATTCCCACTAATAATATCATAGGGAAATTATCTGCATTGATAATAGGAAAAACCCTTTTGGCTAAATATGACGATCCTGGGAATCCCACTATTATTGTGCATATTGGACATACACAGATACCCAACATACTGGTAGATTTAGGAGCCGTGATTAATGTCATGACAATTGAAATTGTAAGAAAACTTGGGCTCACTAATCTTAGGCCAACTCCCACCGTTTTAGAACTAGTAGATAGATCCACCATCAAACTTGAGGGAATTTCGAATGATCTTGTCATCTCAGTTGATTCTTGGGAGTACCCTGCTGACTTCTTGGTTTTACAACCTAAGTCGCAGCTAGGAGGACACCCACTGATCTTGGGAAGGCCTTGGTTAGCCATAGCTAATGCTTGCATCACTTGTCGATCTGGGTCTATGACCATATTAGATGGCACCGAGACAAAGAAACTCACTCTCTACCCTCCAGCTCGGTTGATCCTAGAAGCTGAAACTTCTTTATGGATGGAGCCAGAGGAAGAAGAGGGAATTCAACGATTATTAACTATAGGGAAGGCCTTAAGTTTTAAAGATGAAACCGAAGATGATGCCATTAATAATTTCATCAGTGAACCCACCTCAGTCAATAAAGAAGTTTATCAAATCCTGAACATTACTCTCGGTAAGGAAGAACAAGAAAATCTCATAGAAGAAGCACTAGTCGGTGACACACACATAATCCTAGTATTGAAAAATTCGAAAAGTATTCCCATTGAGGTAGAGTCTAAAAGAACCCTGAATATTAACCCCAGCCTCTCCTTAGATGAACAGAAGTGCCTGATCAGTCTCTTGAAAGAACACAAGGGGGCATTTTCCTGGGAGTATACAGACATGAGGGGTATTCCCTCTAACTTGTGCACCCATCATATTTATATTAAAAGTGACTCATGGCCTATGTGCCAGCCTCAATGATGAATGAACCCCAATCTTAGGGACATAGTGAAGGAGGAAATTCAAAAAATCTTGGAAGCAGGATTTATATATCCTATTTCAGACAGTGAGTGGGTCTCCCTGCTCGTAATTGTACCCAAGAAAAATGGTAAATGGAGATTCTGTTTCGACTATAGGGAGTTGAACAAAGCCACACAAAAAGACCATTTTCCCTTGCCCTTTATCGATCAAGTACTCAACACCTTATCAGGGAAGACGTTCTTCTCCTTCCTGGATGGGTTTAGTGGGTAAAATCAGATTCAAATTGCTCCTGAAGACCAAGATAAAACTACCTTCAGATGTCCCTAGGGAACGTTTGCTTACAAGGTGCTTCCCTTTGGTTTATGTAATGCACCAACAACATTTCAAAGAGTTGTAATCGACATATTTTCATAATTAGTTAATGACAGTATGGAAATTTTTATGGATGATTTCACTCCTTATGTCAAAGATTTTGAAGAAGCACTGGAAAATTTGAAAAAGGTTTTAACTCGCTGTGAATAGACCTAGCTCTCTTTAAGCACTGAAAAGTGCCATTTGATGATGAGTGAAGGAGTAGTATTGGGGCACTTCATCTTTGCTAATGGCATTCACGTGGATCCCTAAAAAATCAAGGTAATAGAAAATATACCTACTCCTGCCACTCAAAAATAAGTGCAAAGTTTCCTAGGGCATGCGGGATATTACCGAAATCCCTACAATCCCTTAGCCAACAATCTCATTACCAAAATAATCTTGTTTGACCATATTTAAGTCATATGTTCCTTTTCTCCTGAGTCCAAGAGCTAGGTTTTGGTCTTCTCTAAGATGCAAATAGAGCTACCATAAACAGTTTGACATCTGATCTTTTCTTGTAGCATTCACTTGAAATTTCTTCTTCCCACTTACAATCCTCTTTTTGCAATATTTTATGTGGTAATCTAGGTTCTAGAAATAATAACAAATTCATTTGCTGTTCTTCTCCGATGAACAAGAATTTATCAGAGAATCCTTATTCGACTGTTACTTTTCTCATTTTAAGTAGTGATTTTCCACTTTCTAGAGTAAAGAGAAATGGTTTTTTCCTTCTCTAATACATTGTACTTACATTTTGTTTCCTCTTGCAGATGATCATATTGATTGCCTAATGAACAAGAGAACTCCCATATAATTCTGAGAGAGTACCCACCCATCAGGGTTATCACTGACTTCTATATGATATAGGTGTTTCCACCACAACTATTTGGACAAACAACAACAAATGCTTTGGGCTTCATCATCTTCAATTGGAATAACTACTTTCAAAGATGCAACCTAGTAGTTATGTTTTATGAAAGAGAAAACACAAACTAGCCTGAGCTCCTTTGTAAGTTGCTCCACTGCTAGTTAGTAGTTACATGATGTTTGTGTATCAATAAGGTTGAGAATGATTTGTGTCCCAAGAGAAACTCCACAAGAAAATCCAAAGGATGCTTCCCCACATTCATGGATGTCATCCCTAGTAAACCTGTCCACATAGACTAGTGAGCCTCACCCAGGGGGATTCAAACTAGGCTCCTATAGGCACATATGTAGCCAAATTCCCAGCAACATTGATGATTGGCCACTTTCAGTTGAACTAACCCCTTGGGCTGGTTGAGAACAATTGTTGTTTTTTGCTCTTTTCAAGTTATTACATCTACTCCAACAACATGCTTCACTTCAGTTCTGTCAACAACCTCCATAAATATTTTTCATTAGCATCATTTACAGTTTCCAAAGACAAAAGGCTTCACTCTCAAACTTATTGATAAGACCTAATCCAACTGATTGAAAGGCCATCAGAACCAGATTAGTTTCTTTTTACTTTGTTTACTTGGTTCTCTTGCTAAAAAATAAGAGTGCAGAAAGCTCTTACCATACCCAATTGTTTCACTTCCACAAAAGAAGTGCTCTAAAACCATAGTTTTAATTTGCAAAAAAATAGTCCTCAATGAAGTATGAAAGCATGCATATAAAAACAAGACAAGGGAAGCCCCAAGGAGTTAGCTCAACTAGTTGTAGCCAATGTTGTTGGCCATTTGGCTAGTTCCATACAGCATGTTCAAGGTTCAAATTACCCTGGATTAGCAACACTAGTCTAGACTCTACAGTGACAGGTTTCCAATGGATGCCATTTACAAATGTGGGAAGAATCCCTTGTGTTTCCCAATGAGGTTTTACATGGGAAAAAAACAAGACAAAGGATGAAAGTTAAGAACAAACAAAATGTTGAAGAAAAATTATATTACTTATCCCATTGCTCATTGTTTATCATAAACCAAATAGAGAGAGAAATTGAATTTGAATTTGAATTTTATGAAGATGTTCATGAGGCTAACTGGCCTACAAGATGGAAAGGTTAACATCCAAAGCAACATTTCATCATACAAATGAAAGAAGAGAAGAATGCATGGAGGAAGGATCCTTAGTATGGTACTAAGCAGTTTTGGACCACTCGTCTGAATTTGACCTTCCCCTCTCCAAAGCAAAGTCTACTCACTCAGCTGCATCAACGTTCAGTAAATTGTCTCTGATGTGCATCATCCTTGATTCTTGCATGGCCATGTCCTTTACATGGCCCTGTTGGAAGGTCATCTTCCAATTGATATTTGGTAGTTTTTCTCCCTCCTCATGTGGTTCTATTCCTCCCAGTGCAACAAAAAATGTTGCTCAGCATATTTTCCTGCGCACCCAGTATGTCCTCTTTTCTCATTCTTCCTTTGGTTCTTCCCATATTCCTTTGTAACTCTTATCTATGTGAGTTGTGTGCGTGAAACACCTAGGAAATATGGAAGGTAAAAACCAAGGTCGTTTTGTTGCCATGATAGTTCATTCTATATTCCACCATTCAGTTTGGAAACATGGCTATGTTTTCAACAAACTGAATTGTAGCCTCATTTTAAAACAAGTACTTTGTAGGGTGTAATTTATTGACATGGTTGTGATCTAAGGAGTTTGTGATTTCTACATCTCAGAGAGAACATCACATAGGTTGCAACAAGGAAGTCCTTCGATTAGGATATAATAAAGCAAAAAGGAGGCAGAGGAAATCTTCTTGAAAGTGATAGAACATAACAAGGACTCTAGTACTTTATTAATTACAATTGTTGATCATTTAAATAGTTAGGATAGATGAAGAGATCACATATTTCCTCTCGAATGTGATATTACATTATACAGAAAATGAAATCAAATTATTGACAACAGCTATGACTTGAATGAAATATATTTTAATCTAGTCATGTTCTGTCTCTCTGTAATCTTTGGTTTTTACTATGGGTTTTGAGACAAACCATCTGCTCGTTTGTAAGCATTCTCAGGACACTTTTAGCAATATTTTGTAGCTTTTACCACTAACCTTGTTTTGAAATTTTAAGAATATAAAATTTCTAATGATTAATTGTTTAGTGGCTCTCAGATTCATTGATAAATCTTCATGTGTATGCTGAAAGAGAAAAAACAAGACACAACTCAACAATTCATAAACTACCGCGTAAAAGAGAGGAAATCTCACTGGATGCAGAAAAACATTTTTAAACTAGGAGACATTATCCTATTATCAATTCTAAATTCTCACAGTATCAATGAAAAAAATAACTTTGTTCATCTAGGCATATCTCATTGCATTAATGAAAACAATAAGTTTGTCCAACTTGGCGTATTTGCAATGGGCGTTGAGCTACACATGATTTTTCCTTTCTGGTTTTGGTTTTTTAGGTTATACCACTTGCTTTTATAGGAGCCACTTTTGTGATCCCACTTTGTATTGACATCATGGTGTCACACAGTCCCATTGACCTACTTTTGTAGTCATTTGTTGAACATTGATAAAATTATCTTATCTTATCTTTTCTACTTTATTATTTATTGACATTATCCAGTTGAAGGCCCACACGATGTATAGTAGATAGGAGAATGAGAGTCCTATTATATTGCTCAAGCCGCTAAGATTCCTAGTATATTGCTCAATCTGGTTAAAGCATCCATATCAACCTCTCTTTTGGGTAATGTCTAATGTTTGTGGGAAGGGTGAATATACGTTCTCCTTAACTATGCTTAATCAACACCACATACTTAGGCTTATTTATCCTAAATTCAAATGATTGTAGGAATAGAACGAAGTGATTCTTGTTAACGTTTTAGTAAGAAGAGAGTTTTTGTGGGATTAATGTTTTTCAAGGGCAGTTTATTGAGTAGAGGAATTGTGGATATATCATAATGCAAGACACGGTTGCCTCAAAATCTACACAACATCAGTCAACAAGCGAAAAGACTTCAATTTCAGCAGCACCAGCGCCATTTAGACAAGCCAAAGATGGTATGTCCTATTAGTTTAGGTTAGATAGTAAACCATCGGTTCTGACAATGACTATGCTTCTCTAAGTTTCTTGTTTGATAAATTCCAATGCTATTCGAATAATCAAATTTTCTTCCTACAAGATTCCCAACCCGCTTCACTTTTTATGTTACCAGAATTCCTTAGAGAATCTGGCAAATGATCATTAAGGCATCTGTGATACCTAACTTCAGGAATTTTTACTTGAATAACTGGCTATTGTTTGAAATTTGGTAGTGGGAACTTTGCTTGCTGGATGGAATAATAGTCCAACAACTGCTCATCCATATGTTCAACTTCAAGATATTTTTTATTCAAGGAACTAAGCTTTTTGCAACAGGAATGACATTGTACCTCAAAGTTAGTCACTACAATAATGGAAACATGTTGATTTTTAGAAGAGCACTCATTTTTAGTCAATTTTTTTGCATGGTCTCTCAATAACTTTTGGTTTTCATAGGATTTAGGTTCTCGTTCTAGGTTTCAATTATTGTCATAGATTGTTAGAGTTTAGTAAGACTAGTGCTAGCACTTGTTTTATTGTGTTGTAAAAGTGGTACATGCGTAGTCATATGCTCAACATAGTCACTGAAAACACTCAAACACTATTTTATAGCCTGGTTTCCCCTCAGGGAAGGCATAAAGATATATTTTGTGTTTACTGCAGGATGGTCTTGTTTCCCATAGGGCAGACCTAGGATCAAATTTCTCTTAGTTTTCTGTTATAAACTAGCATGCAAAACTGATCATAAAATTGTCTTATAAGTCATATCTAAAAGAATAAGGTTGAAATGATAGAGTATATGAAGATTTAAGTGACTAAGGATGGAAACCTCACATAATATTTCCCCTTGACTTCCTCATCCCAACAGATTATCAACTAGGATTAGGGTAATCTCCTATCAATCCAACCATTCCCAAACAATTGTGAGAACTGCTCTTTATTTAGAGTTTAGCTACTATCTTTTTTCTTAACCGAAATTCACCAAAACTCACCTTGGCTTTGAAAAAAAGGCCAATATAAGCTTGAAATTTGAATTTTTTGGGTCATTATTTTTGTTGTAGTAACCAACAATATTAAATTCTCAAGGTAAAAGTTGATATTCTTCTTTATATTTCCTTTTACTTAAAATTTGAACATGACAATTCATAAATCCGGGATATTTAAGAGTGGATTCAACCTCATATAACTTCATAGGATGAAAATAGAATTTGATATCTCATTAAGAATTCAACAGAATTAAAAATTTTGGGGTTTCAACATTCTAGGATTATTGGGTTTGTAATTTTTTAAGACTAAATTCTATCATGTATGAGGGTATGGGATTGGAATTTAATAAAGAGAACCAATCTCTCTATGTACCCCTTTGTTGTTGATTTTGTCTGTAGGAGTAACTCGTCATGACATTAATACAAATCATTCAAGTCAAAACCACTAATTACTGATTAAAAATGTTAAAATTTCTGCCCAGTTTTACAACTTAGATTAGCCAGTTTCATCAAAATTGGATGGTGTTGCATTGCAAAACAACATGGTGGATGGACTTGGACCCAAAAATATTACCAAGTACTAATACTGATATATCCTTGGAGGATCAATGAAGACGCCAATGGATGAGGTAGAGGTTTCTATCAATGATGAGGATCCCAATATAGGGTATGATTTTGATGATATGTAATTATTTGTTGTTGTAGAATGGTTTTTGGACTATGGCTGCCATTTAGAGGCTTTGAAGTATTACACGAGCTAGCATTGCAACTAACACAATATTATGTGATGCACAAACCCTTACATGATAAACATATGGAACTACTAGTAGTACAATCAATATGCTAAAATCACATAACAAGTTTACCAATAATTTTTGTCCAAGTATTAAGAGGAGGATATGACAACAAAAGAGGAACAAAATGCAATTTGTGTTGGCTCACTAAGACCATCCTGGAAGAGGTTTATTGCAGATTCATTTAGGTACAAATTGTAGGACTTGTTGGCATCCCTTCAAGAGTGGTCCTTAATAGGATTACTTGTGTTTGTTTGAAGCTTTTTTTTAAGAACAAGACAGAGTTAAAGAAGATTTGGTTCACTATTTAAAGTCAAATTAGTTTGAAATTTTGCTATTATTCAATAATGTGAGTAGGATCATAGAACAAGAAGTGTGGGATAAGTGAGAATTATATACTTGCTTGAATTAGTAGCAATGCAACAACAAGTAAAGGACCTTCAATTTTTTGGTAGTGATGGGGTTGATGGTTGTTCAACCTTTCATGGGCTTAAGTTTGTAATAGAGTTGATTTACCAAAAAAATATATATCTAAATGTCTATAAATGTTGAATAATTCTTCTTGGCATGCCCTTCAATTTCTGGTAGTTTATCTGTGAATTGATGCTAATCCAAGAATGCTATAGCAATGTGCTTGGTTAGAGATGTCACCTTAGTCATGGAATATTTGCACAAAGTCATCAATAAATACCAAATAACTTGTTGTTTTTACAAAATATACAAGTCTCACTCTCAAATTTTATAACCTTTCATCTACTTCTTATGTCGAAATATAAAAATTAGATCCAATTAGGATCGAAAACCCATTCTTCCTAGCCTTCACCCACTATAAAATTTCCTTTGAAACTATCATTTGTGTTTCTATTTCAACTCCCTCTGAAGTGAGCACTAATTTCAACTTTTCGTATAGCTCTACAAATTGTGCCTAGATTGCTTGGAATGCATGATGTACTTTCATCAATTTCTCCTCTGTAGAAGCAGGTGGAATCACTTCTATAGAGGTAGTGTAAGCACTTATTTAACCCTAGAAGTTCGAGGTGGAGTGGAATTTCTACCCTTGTTTCTCCAAATATTGCTACACATGTAAATTAGTCATCAGTTTGGCCCTACACATTGGGTAGTGTGGACCTATCAACACAAAATTAGCTAAATGCCGAAGAAAATTGGTGGCAATTGGTTGAGCTAACCCCTTGGATTGTAATACAATAATTATTGTGTTACCCCCCAATTTTCATGGTTTTCTATATGTGGATTTCTTCACATATCCCATAGGGGTGACAAGTTGATGAAAATTATTTCTCCTTTAAGGCAGAAGGGTATCACTATGAACCTGTAACAAACAGTAATGAACCCTATCATATGGGAGAATTTGTGCATGATTTGGCACTAATAAAACATGAAATAACCTTTGAATTAAACTTGGGTTAATGTTGGGTAGCTTTATAGTCAAATCTAGTTGTTATATGTCAAATTAAGGTTGTTCTCGTTCCTAAATAACAGTAAAGGATCACTTATGGGCAAGTCTGTGGATGAAAGAAACAGGAAATGATATTTACATGTAGATGCATGGTGCGGATATATTACCAGTGGTGGTTCTTGGATATAAGGGACCTTTCAGGCTTCTCCTTACAATATGAGACCAACATTGGATTATATGGAAGTGACTAAACTACGATGAAAGCATAGATTTGGGAAATTATGGGGATCATCTTCTAGTTCTAGGCATTTTTTACTACAACAATAATGATAAGAAGAAATTATGGGCATTTCTAAGGTGATAATAACCATCAATCAACACCTAGACAATAGTAATACACCCCGATCTTGAATTATGGGCATGAAGAAAGGCCTAATACTGAATTTTGGAAACCTTTTAACCATCAACAATAGTTAATATGAGATATTGGAATGTTTTTGGCAATCTCTGGGCATGTATAAGATGTAGTTCTGTCAAATATGGGCCTAATTAAGGGTTTATCCTATCCTCTTGAATCAATAAAGCGACAATTTAGGGGTGTTTCTTGACCTCCTAGCAGGTCTAGGCATAAAATAACATCAATGAAACCATTTTTTAGTTATGGGTATAGTTTCAGTATGAAACAACCCTAAATATTCAATTTGGAACTCTGTACATGATAAATAACAAATTTTGGCAGTTATGAGGAGGTTCGACACACTAAAACAAAAATAGATATTCAATTATTATTAATCATGGAAAATACACTAAACAACCTGATTATCAAGTTTGGTATATTTTGAGCATGAAAGAGTACTCCTATAGTAGCAACAAGTAAACCTGGGGCAAAAAGACAGTGTTTTAGGGCATTGTTTTAGAGCCACAACTTTTGGAGGCCTATTGATGCCAAATAAGGAGGATCAATCCCATGATTGAGCCTTTATATATTGGTTTGGAATGATTTGACATATTTTTAGGATATTTTTTTAGGACAATAGCCCTCAAAAAGGACCTCATTAGGTTGGAAAAGAAACAATATTGCTCAATCTAGATGATGAGTTTCTTGGCTCGACCAATATTTATACTTCCGATGATGCTAATGAGATAGTGGTCCCTTAGGACTCACTAGATGAAGACCTTTTGAGATCCAATTGATTATTCTTTGAGGATTGTAACACTATCAAAACCCATGGTGATAAGAAGGGTTTGAATCTTGTGTAACTGTTTTTTTGGGAGGGAAACCTAGAACTTCCTAAAGGGTAGGCTTGTCTTGCATGACCCCACTAAGTTTCAAAAGGAATGAATCATTTCATCAAGGTTCACCTGGTCAAACTTACCAAAAGGGGTTTGAAAAGGTTGTCTTAACATTTCAATATTTCACATAGTGACTACCCTAAACCAAATCGCATCTACAACACTGAGAAGCATTGAAACATAGAAAAAATTCATAGAGTAATCCAAGGTCAAATGGTAGGTTCCTGACCAATTTCGAAGGCATTGCACCTTCAGTGAATATTCTCAGCAACCTTCGTTTCCTATGCGACCTCCTCGATGAGATCTACATCCTATTTTGCAACCTCTCTGGCATCATTGATGAGCGCTACGACCTCTTCACGCCCCTCTTCGCTAACCTCTCCAACCTCCTCGATGAAAACTACCATCTCAGCTTCAATGATCTCTTTGACCTCCTCTGGGGCCTCAAAAATTGATTCCTGGGTGAGGTAAGTGAAATTTTTAGTATTCACTGGCGGAAATTAGGATGTGAATATTATATATGGTGGAGGTGAATATTATATATGGTGGAGGTGAATATTATATATGGTGAGATGTTTATACATATATATAAAAGGATGCATGGTTTGGAGATACTATTGAATATGGGTTCAAAATTTAGGTGACAAATCTACCAAAAAAATCTTTAAGGGAATTTCCTTTGATAATTATTTTAGGTATTTTGCTTGGGTTTAAAATTTAATGTGACAAATCTGCAAAAAAAAGAAAAAATCCTTTTAGGAATTTTTTTTGATAATTATTTTGGGTATTTTGCTTGGGTTCAAAATTTAATGTGACAAATCTAACAAAAAAAAACCTTTAAGGGAAATTTTTTTGATAATTATTTTGGGTATTTTGCTTGTCATAAATCTTGTAATATTTGACACTGAATTCCAATTTGCTAGATAAAATATAGATTCTATAAGAAAGTGAAGGTTATAAAGTTTTTTATTATTTTAGATAAGAATACTTCTTTGTCAATCCACCATTTCAAAAAATCCATTTTCACATTTATTTAATGATTAATTGGTTGTCACTGCTACCACGGCCTTGGTGTTTCTCATATTTTTTATTGCTTCAAACGTCTCCTCATAATCGATTCTTTATTTTGGTTCATAGCCTTTGGCTGCCAACTATACTTTGTCTTTTTCTTTTTCTTCTTTAATTTAAAGCTTGTGAATAAAGTCTCAAGTACTTCCTTGCATTTGTAGATGGTACCTAGTGAAAACTAATTTATTCTTATAATGGTGCCTATCCTAGTAGGGACACTGAGCAAGACATGCAACACATCTATCCAACCTAGGAATTCAACCTCAATACATCCTGCTATGAATATGAAAGCAATCAACCCCTTGAGCTAGATCACCGAGCTCAAAGACTTCCCAGAGGGAATTGCTTGAATTACCTAGGAATTTTGTAGTCTGAATGGTCACTATATGATAAGAAAAAATGCCAAACATCTAAATATGGTAAATTGTCTTGGCGATGGATGCTTACTAATTTTTACTTTTTCCCCTATCCAATATCACCTAGAATCCTCTCTATCATGAGATTCTTCCTTTGGCTATATAATTTTAACATAAAGAATTAGTTATCATCTCCTTTATATTATCTGAAACCTTGGACTAACTTTGTACTCAATTTTAGCACATGAGAATATTTTAGCATGTCTTCTTGATTAAATTGGTTAAGGAAAAAATGTGCATGGGTGGTAAACTAGGAGACTTGTGTATTGTATCATAAACCAAGTGGAATAACATGGGATGAGGCTTGATGAATGGTATGTAAGCCGTATAATACTTCTTAATACAAATATAAAGTTTATTCTTCCCAAATATTTATGTTTCGTATTAACCCCAAATTAAAAAAAATCAAATGCAATATTTATTTAATAATTAAATCAATAATTTAATTAATTAATTAAAAAAATCAAAATATTTAAATAATACAAAAGAGGTGGAGGTGACCATCTGGATATCAAAGCAAGGATTAAAATCTATGGACCACTTGAGAAATGGAAAATAAGGATGGAGGAGATTTTGTTCAAACTTCAAACGTTTGAACCTATAAAGTAAAGAGGAAACAATCATCATAAAGATGAGTGAAGAAAGTAGCAGAGGATGAATAAAGAAAGTAGGTGATAAATAGGGGCATATGTAATATATATATATATATATATATATATATATATATTATTTATTTATGTGTTTTAATATTGATTATTAAGATGAGGAAGACAATGATGATGACAATAATGAGATTGTGTTAAAAAATTCGTGGGAGTCTTCTTGTATGGGACATTCTATTAGGCACCAAAGAAATCCAAGCCAAAGTGAACAACGAGAGAGAGGCCACACAATGAAATAACAATGATAGAAAGGAATGAGCAACCCTCCACCTTTTAAATGATGTTGTGCAATGCCACAAGAACCTACCATAGGTTAACCCATGACCTAAAAAATACAATAGTTCCTTGCCACCTACGGCCTTGTGAACTAAATTGAAGGTGAGCGCCTTCCAACTCAAACCATTTTCCATCCATCCTTGCAATATTCTAGGAACCAATACATATTCACTATGGAAAGTGGGTGGATAGAATTGGGATTAGACTACAATGAGAAACCCTCCTCCTTTTAAATAATGTAGTACAATGCCCTAGGATCCTACCATAGGCTACATAGTGACTTCCACAAGGTAATGTATCCTTGTCGCCTATGGAGTTTCCAAGAAAAAGGTGACCCTTGCCTCCTATGATCTTGCGATCTAGAGGTAATTGTTTCCCTAGCCCGAGTGCCTCAACTGTAGAGCTCTAATGGGATAAGGTATTGAATGATGAATACACACCCTTACTAATCCCACAGTGGCGTGTGCACACTTAACTCCAATGTTTTTTTGTGATGCATTTTTGAACCCATGTGACATAGCTAACCCACATACATCAATGGCATACTTAACATGCACACATAAATTATTTATCACATCCACATGCGTAAATGATGCATTGATGGGTCTCAATGACTTAACCATGAATAGGGAAATTTGTATGCTAAAAATGGATGGTCTTATGCCCTAACATTTGTATTGGCCCTAAAAATGATATCTTTGTCATGTAAATGGGATATGTTGGGCATTTCATGTTTGGTACATAATAATGTTGTTATAGATTAGCCCAAAGTAGAAAGGTTGAAGCTTTAGTCCATAACATTTTCCTATAGTTGTTATGGTCTATATGTTTTTCATCAAGCTAGGATCTATGGGATGTTTGTCTTGCATGTAGGATATTATTCCCATTTTAATATTGTTAAGTACACTCTGAACTATTTGCATAGTATTTGCCAAGATTTATGGCCAAAACTTAGATTATGAGGTGTTACCAATGACCTAATGGACTCATGGGATGTACATGATTCTTGAGATCCATTCCTTGTTATAGGGACAAAAATTGGGATCTTAAAACATAAATTTTGTCTGTGGGACTTATGGGTCATACGTGGTGCCAAATTCCTCCACAAGATCCCTAAATAAGGAACATTTAGTATACAAGTAAGATATCTTTTCTGGACTTTAATTGGGACATTAATTGGGATGCTAATTGGGATGATAATTGTGATGCTAATTGGGACACTAATTGGGACACTAATTGGGACATTAATTGGGATGCTAATTATCATCCAAAATAGCACCAACTTTTAAAAAGGGACACTAATTGGGATGCTAATTGGGATGTTATTTGGGACGCTATTTGGGACTCTATTTGGGACGCTAACTGGGACACTAATTGGGATGCTAATTGGGATGCTAATTAGCGTCCAAAATACTGCCAACTTTTAAAAAGGGACACAAATAATGCCATTAAAAGCCCCATTCCATGGAATAGCGTCCACTTTGTCCAAAAAATGATGAAAATTACACTAAAAGTGATGGTGGACGCTAAAAAGGAAGCTAAAAGAGACACTAATCACAGGATTTTGTTGTAGTGTATGGTAGGGTTTTGATGTCATTCTTTTGGTTTTCATTTTGGTGGGGATGGAGGTCTCATGCTCCAGGTGAGAGCTGCGAATTCATTTTGTGCAACCAACATGCTCTATGCTCCTTGACAGGTATGCATTCGTTATCAGTTTGCACCTTCACGTTGTTTGGTTGGCTTACAGTTTCAGAATGGCATACTTCTGATCAATTTCATGTTGTGTGCAGGTGAGCAGAGATGTGGGTACTCTCCATGGATTAAAGGGAACTACTGTGGGTTTCTGCATAACCAAACTCTTGGTAAGCCCCGAAAAGCAAATGGCCTTTACACTTCCTGGGTGGATTTAACAAGGGTTCAAAACTTGGGTGTGGGCAAACATATGGTTGATCCATTTCTCTATTTGGGGTTTTATTAAATCATTTTGGCATTTGGAATTCATGATTGTGTAAGCCTTTCATGGCCTTGCAAATTGTAAATTTGATATGTTTGACTGGTTAAAATCCATTCAGCTCTGTGTGTGAGTTTTCCATTTGATATGATATGGATTTGGGTTTTAGTCTTACTTCATGGAAAATATGTTTTTAGGTAAATGAATCAATGGTTTTAAATAATGCATTTTGTTTTGAAATTTACAGTGTCATTCCTCTGCAATGGAACAATTGATGCCACAACTAGGTAAATCATTTGTAAGGTAGCAACGTGTTTTTTTTAAGTCGATGCGTTTGTTTATTTAATAGTGTGGATCAGTTTTTTATAGTTTGGTCGCTTCTTACTGGCAGTTGTAAGCATATAGATTGGGATTTAGATTTGACACACAACCTGTGTATATTATTTAAATGTTTTTATGTGTAAATTGTCTATGTGCATGTGATGGTGTAGGGAACGAGCATAACTCTATTCCGCAGTTGATATACAATTTTTGTAATAAAACCTTTTATAGGCAACCTAAGAGGTGAAACCCTTTGTGTATGATACAACTTGTAATGCATCTGACTCTTTTATGTTGTGTGATTACAAGATTCGATCCTGGGTATTTTATTTATCATGACTAGGGTTTAAAGAATATACTTCCTTGTTTTGATAATGTGATTTTACATATTGGTTATTGGAATTCCAATAACACGATGCATTGGGAATAAATCTATTTTAGTTTTATATGTTTAATGTTTTCTTATTTTGTAAATGATAAGACCCATTTCACTGATAGTGTTTTGATTGTAAATGAGGAAATAAAGGCCTACAGCCAATCCTTTACAGGATTCGATGGCTCGACTAGGTGAGATAAATCTTGGATTTATGGTTATATTTTATTAATATTATTTGTAAATATTTATTAGGCCCTCAGAATTCACGCTTTGGGTAAATTAGGCTCTTTATTAATGTTTTTGTTATTTTGGGAAGAATGTGTTTGGTGGCAATATGAAATATGTCAGCAATTGGATTTATTTTTATGGTTTGAATTAGTGAGTTAAGAGATTCGATCTCTGGTTTGTTTGTTTTTAAATATGTAGTTACCAATTATTTTAATGTTTTGAAGAGATTTTAAAAATGTTTTTTTGTTTCTCATTAGGGTTTATTTTATCTAGACTTGTGAAATCTCTAGTTTTAGCTTATAATAATGTATGGGAAAAGATCTGGTAGCTAGTTATTTTAATATCTAGGGTTTTGAATCTAAGTTAAACTCAATATTTTAAACTTTCTAGAACTGTTTAAATTAAAATCTAAGAGAGTTTAAATTTTAAAAACCTATCTAGGAAGTAAAGGCTGAGTTTAAGTGTAATATCTCGAATTGTTAACCTAATACTTATGGGCATAAGCCCCATTGCATATGATGTTGCTTTGAATATTGGGCATTAGACCCTAGTGCACATGAGAATGATGATTTGTTTGATATATTGGACATAAGTCAAACACAAATGTTTTATTTATATGATTTCATGTCTTGGGCTTGGACCCTGAAGCACATAATTGATGAGATGTTAGTGTTGAGCTCAAGATTTGCGGAACATGAGTATTTGATGTTTGTGTTGAGGGAGAAGCTATGGAGCACATGAGTATTTGATGTTTGTGTCGAGCGAGACGCTTTGGAGAACATGAGAATTTTAATGTTTTTGTTGAGTGAGAGGATCTGGAGCACATGACTTATGAAACCTTTGTGTTGAGCATGAAGCTCTGAATCACATGAAAAGATAAGAATTGACCCGTGTTGGGCATAAGCTCTGGAGCATTCCAAGTTGATGTTGAGCATAAGCTCTGGAACATTGGATACTTGGCCATTGTATCCCTAGGTGTATCCTACAAATACATCCTAGCATTAGTGTTGAGTGAGGAGCTCTAGAATTGCACTAAGTTGTAACTCACTGTTTCTTTGCGTTGAGTATGGGCTTTTAATAAATGCTAGGAGTTATTGAAAAATTAATATGTTGACTGAAAACGACTTTGATAAAACATTGATCGCATCTTACTTATTTTTAAGTGCTTAAATGAAATTTCAAATTTCTGTATCTCATCATGTACTGAAGAACTACCATGTTAAACGGGGTAATCTAACATGCAAGGAGGTTTAAAGTTGCCTAACCTAGTTGACCTAGCCCCTGCCTAAAGTCCTTAATAAGAAGTGACTATAAGCTAAAAATAAAAGTGTCATGTGATTAGGGATCATGCTATATGCTACCTAAAGTAAAAATGTTAATAATGGTTAATATAAATATATAGTTTATATATAATGTGTATAAAAGAGTAAGAATAAGTAATAATACTATTAACCATGAATAATAATGAGAGGATCTATATATTATTATTATTGGTAATATTAATTAAATATTAAACACCTAAAAGAGTCAAAGTAGGAGCTAGTCAAAGACTTCCTAAGTTGAAATTAAACTAGCCTAGATCCAAATCCTAGGCTCTATCAAGCACAAAGAGGGATCAAATCTCTTCGTAGGTATCCATTGATTTGATTCAAACCAAAAGACACATCTTTTTATTTAAGGTCCACATATAATATTTAATATTATTTATGGCCCACATATAATATTTTTTATTTTTTTATGAACTAATATTACAACATTTCCCCATACATGGTTTTAAAACCATATGCAAGGCCCTCCAACAACCATGGGTTGTTTAAGAGGCCTTGCACATGGTCTTAAAACCATTTTGCAAGGCCCTCCTAAACCATGTACAATAAAACTATGGGTTGTTTAGGACGCCTTGCACATGGTTTTAAAACCATGTGCAAGGCCCTTTTAAACCATGTACAATAAAACGATGGGTTGTTTAGTACACATGGTTTATGGTTTTAAAACCATGTCCAAGGCCAACATTTTTTATTATTTTGTGAAGTAAAACATTACAACATCTCCCCCATATTGTTTTTTTTCCTCACCCATATGTTTTTACCAATAATAAAATTTTTACATTTTTATTGTTTTGTTAGGTAAGAAGATTACAACATCTCCCCCATATTAGGTTTTTTTTCTGGCCGACATTTACTTTGGCCTATAATTAAAAAAAATATTTTTTAGTAATAAAAATAACGTTATGTAACGTTACGTAACATTCCAAGATATCCCCCATACTGGGATGTAGAGCGGCCCAATAAATATTAAATTTAACTAATTTAAGTAAAAAGGGTTATTCCAAGAAAATAAATGATTCTTGATTTAACTTCCCCTTTTCCTAAAAGTATGTCTATAAAGAACCAAGCCAAAGAGAGGATTGGGGATATTTTGAATATTCCATCATTCTACCTTATTATTCTCAAGAGAGTTCTTCGAGAGCATTTTTCCCAAGAGGAAAAGAAAACCGATACAGAGCCTATTATCCCATATAGGGAATCCTTACCTTAGGATATCTAAGCTACTTTAATGTTGGAACCAGATCGGGAGGATCCATATTGAAATGAGGAACGGTTCTGGGTCATGGTTGGGTGGAACGTGGTAGTTCCCAAGTTATTCAGTTAACTAAATAGAGGTCAGAATTGTCTATGTACTTGTTAATGATGTGTGCCTGAGTGTGCAGGATTTCAGCCATTAAAATAGCTTCAAATTACAGGTATTAGGTTTATTTATCTTCCTTACAGTTGATAAATTTTTCTTGTTTAATGAATGGATTAAAGTCTGGATTGATAATATTATTATTATCTTCTGCTTTAGTTAGTTTTATTATACATAAGATTAAAAGAATAGCTAGGGTTTTAAGTTTATAAATGCATACAAACCCTAGAAATAAAGATTATGTTACAGGAGTGTTTTGTTTTCTTAAACCATGATTCTCTAGTTAGGAAAATATAGATCGTATTCTTATTATTAATCATAGACTATCATATATGCTTTTATCAGTTTTCAAAACTATAGGAAAATATATGGTATTTATTATTTCTGCTTTACTCTCCAATCATTCATATTTTAAAATTCAGTCTTCTCTCATGTAATTTTCTAGAATCTTTGTAGAACATCAACTAGGGTTAGATCATATTAAAATTAACTAATAAACTACCAACCAAAACAACTACTAAAATATACAGAAACAAAACTCTATATTTAAAATCCAACTCCACATTTTCCACTACTGACAGATTTCATTTTCTATCACGCTTATTAATATTTTCTCTAACCAATCCATTATAAAAAATTCTATCATAAATACAATGCATATACTTTACATAGTTAAACACTAATCCTATAATAAGCATAACGATAATAAATCTCAAACAAAACCCATACATTTATTTCTATTATAAAAACCTCTACCTAAAGGCCAGCCATCGAGACCTATTAAGGTCTGGCCGTATGCATAAATATCATTACAGCTATCTCAACTATTCTAACCAAAATTAAGAATTAATTATATACTTAATATAATCCAAATCATTAACCAACATACCCATTAAAAAACACCAGTATAGAATCCTGTTGGCATCATTTCCCGAAACAAAAATATAGACGTTGTGACAAACACTCATCCAAGCGTTAGACAACCTAGGAGAGAATATTGTAGGATTATGAAAATAAAAAACATAATGTTGTGTTGAACCACCAGACCACACGTTAGGACAACCCGAGATCGAATCCTGTAGTCTTGAAATTCTAAACAACAAAACCAAATCGAGCACATGCCCAGGAATCAAATCCTATAGGTATCAATTCTAAAACACCAATGCTGTAAAACCATAAAGGGTTCGCATTACAGCCTACCCTTAAAATATTCCACATAAACCACAATTTTACACCAATTATAAGTTACACTAGCAGAACCAAACACACAGAGTAACATCCAACAACTATCCATCGACTACATATTCACATCACAGGGGCTTCACTTGTTGACCAATATCCTATCACGTTAGTTCATATTGTGGGTTTTAAAATTATCAAAAATTGAACCAATATATTGCAGGTATTGGGGGGATGAGGGGTTTAAGGTGGGGGTGGGTAGGGTGGTTTATAAGGAATGAGGTATAAAAAGGGGTGGGGAGGGGTTTTTAAGTATTGGGAGGGGGTTTCAACAAAAATACTTTGGGACAATATCTCTGGAAATTAAGGGTATTCTTTAATATCCCACGATTGCACGTACTATGTGAGAGGTTCACTAAGTGAAGTCCCTGTGATTCACATGACGGATGATTCGTAGCTACCAAAATCACGACTATAAACCCAACCTTAAACCATAAATTAAATTGCTGGACCATCGCAACTCTAAATAAACATAAAACGATAAAATGTGCATGCTGCATTTCCATACCAAGGACGAGGCAGGATCATGGCCATGAGGTGAAAACTCCTCCATATTAAACATTAAATTCAAACCCAACAATTTTAAATGCTGAGAAGAAATAATTAAACCCTAATATCAACATTGTTACAGCCACAACCTTAACAAAAATATGAAGCAGTATGCCAAGCTAATGTTCATAGAAATAATAAACCCTAGCCACGATAAATAAACCATACATTCCACAATTATGAATGTTTACAAGTAAAATGCACACAGTCATGATTCGACATAATGTCATTGCAAGCAATGGCACTGTCATGCCATAGTTTTCACATCAGTTAAAATCAAAATGCAGAGTTCTGCATTAGTATATCAACCCATACGATTTAATTATAGACATATATTTACAGATTCAAGTATTCATTTGAACAGAAACGATTCACCAATGTTTGCACATTTACAACTTCTAGGAATAAGTCATTTACAATAACATCTCTCGGATTCCCAACACCTTACAAAATCCCAAACCAACTAACCAAGTCTACAAACCCAAACTACACGGAGATAAACCCTTCCAGAACATAGTGCAATAGTATTTCACACACAAGCTCAGAGGTAAAGGCCTACGTTGTTTCACAAGGCTTTCCTATAAAAGGGTTGCGTATTAAATCTAGAGAGCCACTAAAAAGCCACAAAGTCCAATTAGCCACCCCTGTCACCGACAAAATCGAACACATATCCATAAGAAGTATGATTGAAACCTCAGCTGAACAAAGAAAAGAAACAGTGCTGAAAAACAGGTTGAGCACATACCTTTCAACACGGGAAAAATGTTACTACCATGCAACATAAACTCCTGAGAGCCAATACCACACAAAAATTTAGGAACATAACCAAATGATTCACACATATGACCAAGCCAGTGTTTGAGGTGCGTTTCCCACTCCTTCTAAGGATCCATAAATGCACCACCCTGGTTTCCACTAGCAATGATATTGTTACCCACATCTCCATAGTTAAAACCATAATGTTTTCACAATTTCACTGAACCCCCATCAACACCCTCTTTGGTATCGCTAAGCCAAAGTTTCATGGCATATGAAATATGTCATAAAAGGTTTACACATAACCCATAGTCTTTCCAAAGACTTAACCTAAAGTTTTCCATGACTTATAATTTAAGCCTTAGACCCTAGGATTTACACATTACAAAATTACATGTTATAAAAAAAATATCAAGTGGATAAATTTGATCATAAACTCAACCATAATAATAATGCCAACCATAAAGATTCAGGTCATATAAACCCAACTCTGCGTAAACATAGAAAGTAGGAACAATTAGGCCAAGACTTTAGTCCTTTTATCTTCGGTATGCATAAGATAGTGTAGCATAATTTTCATGATGTAGGATGTTATGTTTAGCTGTCATAGGTAGATCCTGTCAATGAAGTAACCTACACAGACAAGGGAAGTTTGCATTAGTTCACAATGAACTAAGTAAACCCCGTGAAAGTAGGAGGAACTTTTTTACCTCTTCGAGTGGTCCCTTAAGGGATACAAATTCCGCCACTCCACCCCTTGATAGTTAAAGGCAAGTCAAAACTTTAAATAAATAAAACCATAAACAAAGTATAAAACAGATAAACGTAAAGTAAGACATAAATGAATAGCATACACAAATAAATGTTAAATAGTAAACACTAGCAGAACAATAATATAACCGGTTCGAGTAATATAACAATAGTGCATAATTACATCAACATTACATAGGAAAATACATAAGAAAATGAAATGAATCTTACGACACCTAGATATAGTAAACAATGATAGACATATTCCACAAAGGATAAATTAATGTCCATGATAGGTAGTAATTAACTAGCCTACAATTTTTATTTTTATTTTCTAATTTTGGGGACATTACATTAAGTTTAAGAAAATAGATTAGCCTGCAACATACAAATTAACCCTAGAGATTATCTAAAATATTTCAGACCGATTTTCATAATTTACACAAATGGTAATCTAGTTGAAGCATGTATTCAATATACATATTTTCAAGCAAGATCATAAATACTACTTAGAAAAAATATGTAAAAATTGGAGAAGGTAAAAACCTCATACCTGCAACTTTCAGTTTATTAATGGCCACGAACCCTGCACACTTAAAAACACGGAATTAATAAAAACTTAGCTAAATATGACCTCGGATCTATTAACCAGATAACTTGGGAATTACCACGTTTCTCCCAACCATGACCCAAAACTTTTCCTGGTGTTAGTCTGGATCCCCTCAAGCTTGTTCCAACATGCAAGTACTCTAGAGCTCCTAAAGGTGAGGCTTCCCTTATCTAAAATATTAGGTTCAGTATAAGATTGTTGTGATTTTGGAAATGCTCTCCAAAATTATTAGGAATAATTATCAGGTCATATTGGATCCCCAATCCTTTCCTTGGCTTAGGTATTTATATACAATCTTTCGAAAAAAGGGTAGTTAAACTTCAGTTAGATCAAGAATCCGTTATCTTCTTGAAAATAATCTTTAATTGATTAATAATTTATTATACTCAACTTGGGAAATATTTTACTAGTTCCTAATTTGACTCTTTTAGGATCAAATATGTATTTAATCATTCTTAGTAAATAATAACACATAGATTCTTTATTAATCATTATAGTTATTATTATTTCTTTATATTTAATATATGTACTTACCCTTTTATTCCTAATATATATAAAACTATATCTATATCTATATATATTATTGTTAATATCTATTTAGGCATCATATAACATGATCCCTTTTACATGCTTCTTTCATTATCTTATAATCATTTCCTTTATCAAGGATTTCAGGTTGGGTTGGTCAACTAAGTTAGGAAGCTCTAAACCTCCTTGCATGTTGGATGACCTTGTGTATTGTGGTAGTTATTCAGTACTTGATGATAAGTAGAATTTCAAAATTTCATATAATCAACGTAAAAATAAGTAAGATAAGGTCAGTGCTTTTTAGAGTCGTTTTCACTTAATACAATTTAATTTTTAGTAACTCCTAGCACTATTCAGAGCCCAAGCTCAATGATAAAAACTGGGAGTTACACTTAGTGCAATTCCAGAGCCTCTCTCTCAACATTAATGCTAGGATCTACTTGTATAATACACCTAGGGATACAATGGCCAAAGATCTGATGCTCCAGAGCTTATGCTCAACATCAATTTGGAATGCTCTAGGGTTTATGCCCAACGTTTCCAATTCTTATATTTCACATGTTCCAGAGATTATTCTCAACACAAAATATCATAAATCATGTGTTCCAGAGCTAGCTATCAACAAAAAATATAATCACTCATGTGCTCCAGAGCCTGCGCTCAACACAAAATCTCATCACTCATGTGCTTCAGGGTCCACGCCCAACACATTGTATAACTCAATCATGCATTCAACCTTTTGCACATTTAATCAAAATAAACACCTCAGTATATACATTTAAGATAAATCATATAATATATCCAGTACATCACCCTACGACAATAATCTTTTCCATGAGGGTCCACGCTCAACATATACAATCACATACAGGCTAAATAAACATATGCATTGGCTTATGCCCAACATATCTAACAAATCATCATACTCATCTGCAGTGGGGTATTACACCCAATATACAATATAAACATCAAAGTAAATCATGTGTAATGGGACTCATGCCCATTGTTGTTAAGTTCAAAATTCCAGATATTACATAGCAAAACAAAAACATAGAGTCGAATCAATTAACCATCATATTCATCCATTACAGATCCATCAAAATTTACATAGTTGTGTCTTGGAACAAAATGCTTGAATGGGCTAACAGTCCTGAAACCCAGACCTACAGGATACTAAACTAAATCATTACTATCATCGTTTCCCCAAACCGAGGTGAATCTAAAAAGAGAGGCCAGTTAGAAATTCACAATAGAGAAACCCTACAACACTATAAATGACCAAGCAATTGGGTAAAGGCCCTTTCCACATGGTCTTATCTGTATTTGCGTAGTTGGAAAAGTATTTTCTAAACCTTGCAGAGCACTCACGCTCGTCCCCACACCTACAAAATGAAACCACAAAACCATTAGAAGTATGCAATACATATCAAAACACAACAAAAGTATAAATGAGATAAACCACAATAAAATCCTTTGCATACATGTTAGAACTTTCGCACCAGCACTCTGTTCCCAACATAGTCTGCGTAGCTCCAATGCTAGAGCATAAACCCCATCCACACCAAACAAAAAACCAAAGCAAATGATGTGTGAAAAACCCTAGTGAAGGTCTTATGGTTTGGGCTTGCCCATCACATGGGCTCATTATAAGTGCCACCTTTCCTCCATTTAATTTCAAATCAAAATCCCCTCCTCTATAGTCTAAACTTCATACATTTTTCCATTTATATATAAACCCCTCTCTATAGTGTCGAAATGCACATGATTTTTAATTAAACTAACCCTCTACACCATAGTTTAAAATCATGTATTTTTACATTAGGCTTAAACCCATTTCCTCCTATAGTTTGAGCTCAATATTGGAGAATAGGTTTATTATTTACATTGACAAAATCCCTTAGCATTTAGGACTAGTAAGTTGTAGGTGCTAGGATCTTTAATTTTCTTCTTCATGTTATATTGCATAGGTTTACCAGTGAGCCACCTATATTAAGAATAGATACACCATGTGCTAGTTTGCAAGAATTAATTAATCCCGGTATCATAGGATTTTCTTACCTTTTCGAGTGAGTCGTTAGAGAAAAATCCCGGCACTCCTCCCCTTTACATACAAAGGTAAGTCATCGTCTTTATTTAAACAATTAAGAACTAGATAACGTAACATGAAAGAAAACATGAAAAAAATAACATCAGTAGCATCAGTAAACTGGATAACATGTACATAACTACAATCACATCAGATTATAGAATAATGACATGTAAACATCATCGTCATACAGAAATCACACAAAAGGAAAACAACAACAGAACTTAGGCTTAGTTCTTTATCAAGTTTTTTGTTCTGCAGTAAAGAGAAGATGTCCTTTAATATATTAGCTGTAATTTTAGCCCTACAAAAATTATTTTATTTATGGACTTTAGGGACATTACAAGTGGTATCAAAGCCTAGATTCGAACACTAAGAGACGTAATGGGCACTACTGAACATTTGTTCATGAAAACTAACAGAAAATTATTTGCAACTAAATGTTTTAATTACAGGTTTAGGGAAGAGTCCAAATAATGAATACGGGAGAGGAAAACAATCGATAAGGGAATATGAATTCCCCAACACAAGAATAAGAACTAGTGGTGGAATTAAATTATGATCTAATGAAAACCATATAAAGTCTCCAAACATACTTACAAAGCTTCAAAGATGATAACATAAATGAGAGAAAAGAGAAGAAAGAAATAAATTTTACTTCAGAACATAATGGGAGTAAACCCTCATGGACAACCTACCCATTCAACCAATAAGTCCAAGGAAGATCGTAAAAGGGCCAATAGTCCAAAGGAAGAGGGAAGAGAAGAGCACACCCCTGAGCTTCCAGAAAGATAATATCACAGTCTTTCCTATGATATTTCACTTTATCCTTCCAGAAAGATGCAGAAAAGTGATGACAACCTCCAAGGAGAATTTCAAAAGACAAGAGCCCCAACCTATGAAGGAGAGATGACTACCGGGGAGAAGGATGAAGAATGGCTCCTAGGTGTGAGAAAATAATTTTGAGTACGCAACTTCTCTAGTGAGATGAAATCTCGGCTAGCTGGTTATAATTTAGATGGAAAAGCAACTAGATGGTGGAGAGACCTAAACCATACCAAAAAGGATGAAGTAAAAGAAATCAGATGGAGTAATTTTTGCAGAATATTTCTGGAGAAATACATGTATAAGAGATTCTTTGAAAGAAAAGTGAAATAATTTCATGAGTTAAATATGGGCTCCATGACCATGGATTCCTTCATTAACAGATTTTTGGCTCTATTACATTACGTTCCTTACATAAAGGATGAGAAGGGAAAGATACAATAGTTTTTGGGGTGTCTTCCTCCAAACGTTTGAGAGAGAATTGAGTTTAGGATGCCCAAAAATCTGGACACTACCTTACACAAAGCTAGGATTTGTTATGAGCATGGAAAACTGAGGTAGGAAAATATAAACAGAAGTCGAGACATGTCTAGGACCTTCTCAGATACCAAAAGCTTGGTTTTAAACAACCGCCATACATAAAACATAACAAAAAAAATTGGCTAACAAATATTTTCACAAAACAGGTGCAAGGCCAAATGTGTTCGCATCGAATACTAACATACCAAAAACAAATGGAGGAGCCAAGGATGCCCCATTATAGGCCAACTATTGGAAATGCCAAGGACCCCATTATACTAGAGATTGTCCAAACAAGACTAATGGAATCTTACACAATTTACAAGAATATCCAACAGTAGAGGACATGGCTAGCACACAAAGGATCTATGCAGCACTTGATGGACGACAAGCAGATCATTAGGCCACTATGTTCAAAATGGAAGGAAAGGTTTCAAACACTTCTATTTCGATTTTGATTGACCTCGCTGCTTATCGGAGCTATGCCAATCACCCAATATTGTTGACACGTGTAAAATGAACAAAGTAAAACATGATAACTTTATGGTTGGTACAATTAGACACTGGTACAAAATAAAGGTTTTATAACTAGTGAGAGACCGTGAGGTAAACGTGAATAGGTTTCCCGCTAAGATAAATCTAAATATCTTACGCTTAGGATCATACAATGTACTTATCGGCATGGACTAGTTGGAATAGCACCATGTCATGCTCAATTGTCTAAAAATGTCAATCTTGTGCATGGATAGCCAAGGGAATCAAACAAAGATTGAAGGAATAACCAAGAAGGTTACATTAGACATATATCCTCCTTATAGGTAAATAAGTGTATTAGGAAGGGATGCAAACTTTTTGCCGTAATCATCTAGGATGTAGAAGCTAAGAGAGAAAAATAAATTGAGGAATTTCCAGTTCTCATGGACCTTAAGGATGTATTTCTAGAGGAAAGTATGGGATTACCACCAAAAGGGACTTAGATTTCCATAGAAATAACACCAAGATTAGTATTGGCTTCAAAATCCCCATATTGCATGAGTGCACCAAAATTGGGGGAGCTTAAGTTACAGTAATAGGAGTTGATTGAGAAGGGTTATATTTGACCTAGTGTGTCCCCTTGGGGAGAACCTATACTTTTCATAAATAAGAAGGATGGTATGACACAAATGTGCATCGATTGCCACAAACTTAACAATATGAACATCAAGGATAGTTACCTTTTTCTTGGGATCGATGACTTGTTTGATCAAGTCGGAGGAGCAAAAATATTTTCAAATATCGACCTTCATTTCGAATACCATCAGGTACGGATCCGTGATGAATAGATACATGAAATGACCTTTCGAACTCAATACGACCAATACAAGTTTGTATTAATTCCTTTTGGGCTAACCAATGCACCAACAAATTTTATGTGCATGATGAACAATATCTTTAGTAAATAGCTAGATATGTTTATATTGGTATTTATAGACGACATACTAGTTTACTCAAAGAGTAAAGAAGAACATGAGGAGCATATCTGCATAGTACTATGGGTGTTACAGGAACACCAACTATATGCTAAGTTTAGCAAATGTGATTTTTACAAACCACAGATACAATACCTAGGTCACATCATTTCTAAGAAAGGGATAGTCGTCGACCTAGAAAAGATTAAAGCCATAGAAGAATTTCCTACACCTACCTCTGTCACAGACATTAGTTCCTTTTTGGGACTACAAGGTTACTTTCGATACTTCATTGAGAACTTTACGAGGATTTCCTGTCCCATGACTACCTTACAAAAGAAGGAAAACAAGTTTTTATGGACAACCAAGTGTGAGGAAAGTTTTCAGAATCTTAAACATATTTTGACCACTGCACTTATACTATGAAATGTTTATCCCAATGGGGATTTCGTTGGTTGCACAGATGCAAGGAAGTACTTGGAGGATTCCGCATGCAGAATGATTGCACAATCTATTAAGACTCACAAAAACTAAAGCAACATGAACAAAATTATCCTACCCATGATCTTGAGGTAGCAGCCATTATCCATGCCTTGAAGATGTGGAGGCACTACCTCATGGGGAAGAAGTTTCTTTTGAAGACAGGAAACATGAGTCTAAAGTATTTTTTCAACCAGAAAGATCTAAATTATAGGCACGCTAGATGGTTGGCCTTCCTTAGCAAGTACCACTTCGAATTAAAGTATATAAAGGGAAAGTAGAATAAAATCATTGATTATTTATGTCGACGAGCTCACATTTTTTATGAGGTAACTTTTGGAAAAACCGATTCGTATTTGCACAATATTATTAGAACGGAAAGTGGAGATGAACCTTTCTATGTTGAAGTCCTCAAAAATATTCAAGAGGACAGGTTGTTTCAACAACAAAAAGAGACATTGTATGTTCTGGAAGGAGGAGACATCAACTCGAGCATACTAATGGAGTTCCATCGGAATCCCTACTTGGGGAACCCAAGATATCAAAATATGATATCGGCAGTAAATAAACACTTTTATTTCCTAAGTTAAAGGTTGGCATAGAATTATTGATCACAAAATGTCAACAGGGTCAGCTATTCAAATCCAAGCACCAACATCCTTCAAGATTACTATAGTCGTTACCCATTCTGGAATGGAAATGGTAGGTTATTAGTATGGATTTTATTATGGGTATACCAAAGAGAAAGAATAAAAATGTCTCCATCTTTGTAGTGGTTGACAAGTTGTCTAAAGAAGCACTCTTTATCCCAGTTAAGTGAACTTATAAGGCAATTCACATTGCTGACATATTCTTAAAAGAGATATTTAGATTGCATGGGATACCCAAGGAAATCATCTCGGATCGAGACATGAAGTTTACGAGTAACTTTTGGAGAAATTTATTCTCCAGTTTAGAGATGCAGTTAGATTTTAGTACTTCCTACCACCCATAGATAGATGGGAAGATAGAACGGGTAAACCAGATTTTGGAAGACATGCTTAGAATGTACGTTATGAACAATCCCACAAAGTGGGAGGATTATCTTCACCTCGTAGAGTTTGCATATAACAATGGATACGATACCTCCACCAAGATGAGTCCCTTCGAGGTACTCTATCATTGGAAGTGTAGGACACCAGTGACTTGGGATATCTCGGTGGACCGGCTCATGTTAGGACCAAAATTACTAAAGAAACTAGAATAGTTAATCACCAAAGTACAACAGAATCTCTAGGAAGCACAAGACCTCCAGAAAATTTATGCGGATAAGAAAGTAAGAGATAAATATTACCAAATCGGTGAACATATTTATTTAAAACTAAAAGAAAAAAGGAGCTCATTGAGCTTGGGAAGGTGAGAAAATGTTTCACCGATATTTGCAGACCCTTTGAGATATCGGCCAAGAGAGGGCCGGTGGGATATGAATTAGCTTTACCTTCTCATATAAAGATTTCGAATTATTTCCATGCATCTTTATTGGATAAATATGTATATGATACTAAACATGTTATTGATTGGTCCTTTCTACAGGTGGAACCTGAAGGGGAATTTATACCCAAACCCCTTCATATTCTAGACAAAAGAGAAGTACAACTCAGGAAGAGAACCATAGTCCAGCTAAAAGTGCAAGGGAAGCACTTTGAAGCAGGTGAGGCCACTTGGGAGAATGAAGCCACCATGAGAGAGGGTTACCCCTTCTTGTTTCATGACTTCATTTCTAGTCCCTGGAACACCGGGGCAGTGTTGTTCTAAGTCAGGGGGGATGTAATATCCTAAATTTTAACCTTAACTAGAATCGGCATGAGTTCCATTGCATATGAGTTACTTTGATGTTTATGTTTATATATTGGGAATATTCCCCACTACACATGAGTTATGTTGATTAGATAGATATATTGGATGTAACCCAATGCATATGTTTTATTATCTTATATATGATTGTATATGTTGGGTGTGGACCCTAATGGACAAGGACTATTGTCATGGTACGATGTACTAGATGTATTCTTATGTGATTTTCCTTAATGCATATACTGAGATGATTATTGTGATAAAATGTGTAGAATACTGAAAGCATGATTGATTTCTATAATGTGTTAGGTATAATCCCTGAAGCACATGAGTGATGAGATTTTGTGTTGAGTGTAAGCTTTGGAACACATGAGTTATGAGATTTTGTGCTGAGCATAAGCTCTGGAGCACATGAGTTATGATATTGTGTGTTGGGCATAATCTCTGGAGCACATTAGTTATAAGATTAGAAGTGTTTGGCATAAGCCCTACAATATTCCAAATTGAAGTTGAACATAATCTCTCAAGCATCAGATCTTTTTCCATTGTATCCTGAGGTGTATTATACAAGTACATCCTAGTATTAGTGTTGAGCGAGAGGCTCTGGAGTTACTGAAATTAAGTGTGTTGAGTGAGAATGAAACTGAATATCACCAACCCTTATCATACTTATTTTGAGTTGATGAAATTAAATTTGAAATTTACTTCTCATCAAGTACTGGAAGAACTACCACAATATATGAGGTAATCCAACATCCAAGGAGGATCTAGATTTTCCTAACTTAGTTGACAAACCCTACATGAGGCCTTGATAAACTAAATAGTGTAAGCTAAGTGAAGCATCAAATAAATAAGACTATTTTATATGATGCATGAATAAATTTTAATACTAATATGTAAATTTTATATATATTATGAACAAAAGAATAATTATATAATTATATATATAAGGAAATAAAGATAACTAAAATAATAAATAAAGAGTCTATGTATTTATCATTAACTAAGATGATTAAAAACATATTCTATTCTAAAGTTCAATTAGGAACTAGTAAAAAGTTCCTAAGATAATAAAAAAAAAACTACTAATTCCATATAACTCAATTAAAGATTGTTTTCAAGAAAGTAGTGAATTCTTGATTTTACTGAAGTTTAAACCAAATTCCCTTTCCTAAAAGATTTTCTATAAAGACTCAAGCCAAGAGAAGCCTCAAGGATCTGATCATTATTTTTGAATAGTTTTGGGGGCATTTTTGAAAATCCAACATTCTTATACAGAGCATGATATTCCAAATACCAAAATTCACCGTTAGGAATTCTAGATCACTTGCATGTTGGAGCCAGCTCGAGGGGATCTGGATTAGAACTAGGAATGGTAGTTCCAAAGTTATTCGGTTATCAGATCTAAGGTTAGGAATAGCTATATTTTTATTAATTTTGGGTGTTTAAGTGTGCATGGTTCTTTAGCCATTAACAAGTGGCATAGTTGCAGGTATGAGGCTTCTACATTTTCCAATTATTTTAATTATGTTTACATATTGAAATTATAACTATTATGTTTTGGATTAGGATCTGTAATTTCATTCTCTCGATTGAATACATGCTTCAGGATTTGTTATTAGTGATCTTCCAATGATCATGTTGAGGACTCTTGGGAGTCATACCTGGTTGTCTAGAAGCATGCCTAACGCTATAGGAAGAGCACAACCAACAGGTAGGAACATTGATAAATGGGAGGAGTTTTCCTGTAGGGGAGCATCCCATTAAATTTGGGGTGAGAAACAAGATGGGGATGCGTTCATCCAAGAGCATGCCATCATTCACACTTTTCTCCAGGCATCCATAGAAGTAATGCAAGGGAGTTCTCCAAAGCGAGGCACTTCTCTGAAAGGTCTGCGTGAGTAGAAGAAGATGAAGGATGGTTTCCGAGAGAGGGAACAAACTACACAGAAGGCTATATTTATTGGGGAAACACTCTTGAATCATTGAGAATCCAGGAGGATTCCATGAGAGAGGCACATTGGATTCTCTGTGCAGAAACCCTAAAACATGAAAAACCAACAATAAAAAGGAAAACATAGCTAACTAGTAAACATGAGAAATTAGAAAAATAAATTACGAAAAAAAATGAATAGCTTGTATTAAAGAGAGGTTCCTCTTATATAATAAGGGCCTTCTTATTTACATAGATAAATATTATAATACAATTTAATGATAATCAGCCTAAATTAACCATGTGCACCCCCTTCTCCTCCTTCACAAGGTTCCTCTCGGTGGCCTCCTTGGCCCAATTCCTCCTTGTTTATATTTGGAAGCATCTCAGCTTCCATGAGAAGGTGAGAAAACATGTTGTGCAAGAATTTAGTCTTGATCCACTTTTCCTGAGTTGGATTTTGTCCTTGGCGAGAGACCAGGTAAGAAGTGTATACTTGATGCCTTGTAGATTGGGTCAGGGTGTCTAGTAGAGTGTCTTTGGCCAAGGGGAGTTGGAACTCTAGAATGTTTTCTAATGGATGATTAATGGTGACTGGTTCCTCCAATAGGGGAGGCTCAAACAACTTCAAATGATTTACATTAGTGACATTGTGGACGTCGAGTTGTGGTGGAAGATCCAATCTGTAAGCATTTTATCCAATTTTTTCAAGGATGGTATAAGGACCATATATTATTGGAAGAAGCTTGTGGTTCTAGCCTTGGAAGCACTTCTCATTTAAGTGTAAATAGAATTTATCTCTTGGTTGAAAGGAAAAGAAGGTCCTTTGTTTTTCATGCCATTGCTTGGCATAATCTTGAGCTGCTTTAAGTTTTGTTGTGACTGCAGTGTGGCGTTGTGCAATTTGTTGTAGAAACCTTTGGGTGGAGATTTGTTCCTGTTGTAGATGGATGGTACCTTGAGGACCTAAAGTGAGTGGGATATCTGCTGGTGATGCTGGTTGGAATACCAAGAAGGATTCAAAAGGGGAAAACCCGGTAGAAGAATGTGTTTCCTTGTTGTAGCTATGCAGGAGGATGTGTAAGTAATTGTCCCATTGTTTGTTGTGCCCAAAGTGTGTTCTGAGAGTAGGGACTAAGATCCTTTTAATCACCTATGTTTGGCCATCCTTTTGAGGATGGATGTTGTAGAAAACTTGAGTTGGAACCCTAGCCTCAACTTGTTTAATTCTGTACATTTTTTCGGCCAGCCTCAAAAAAATATGATTTATCTCCTTTTGTAGCGCCGATTCTTTATTATAGAAAGGGGTGATATCTATGTGTTTATCCTTCACAACATGATCCAATATGTATCAATGTTTCGATACGTATTGGATCCAGTTGAATACCTTCTAAATTGACCGAAAATACTAGATAGGGAAGTGAACTCTGACTGAAAAATGACTTCTTTTCTTTGACCTGCAACTTGTTGTCTCAAAGGATTTGGAGAACTTGTCAGACATGCTACATGTGGGCATCCCATGTCCAGCTGAATATGAGAATGTAATCTAAGTAGATGACCACTATGCAGACCAAATGCGGTCTAAATATTTCATTGATGAGCCTCATAAATGTTGTTGAAGCATTGGTGAGGCCGAAAGGCATGACTTTCCATTCATAAAGAATAAATTTAGTCTTAAATTCTATCTTCCATACATCATCTGGGTCCATTTGAGCCTGATGGTAACGAGCTGTCAAATATAGCTTGGTGTTGATGCCTGCAAAAATTCTAGGTACCGACAGTAGGGGTTCTCCCCAATAATTGTTCCCAAATAGTTTGTTTATTGTTTGGTGTGGGGAACTAGTCCGATTTGTGGTCCGGATACTGTAAAGTTAAAGTGTATTCTTAAATATCTTTTACCGTGTGTAGCCCAATCCACCATTTATATATTTTATATTTTATGTATCAAATGCAAGTGCCTAAATTAAATGCAAGTAACATAAACAAAATAACTAATCTAAATCTATTCTATCCTATCCCCAGGGAGCAAGATTGATATTAAATAAAAATGAATGGTGTACTGTACTGTTTGCATAAAGAACTTTATAGATAGCTGAGAAATCCAAGATACATACATACAACAAAAAGTTAACACATAGATAACTCAGTGATATTAAAACATTCATCATTCATTATTGCATAAGATTCATCACGTAACATAAAATCAGCCATAATTTAGAAGTAGTTCAGAGGGTTAGGAACAATATCACATATTATATAATGCTAAACAAGAAATATTTCTCTATTCATCTTCACACAACATGCTTTGAGACTTATGCAATACTCTCTCTAACAAAATTCCATCTTCTTTATTATAATAGGAAATAGTTCTTCTTACAATAAACTTCAGTAACCATGCTAGCAAAAAGTCATGGTTTCATCTACTTTACCCCTACTTATAAAAATTACAAAATGACTCCTGATTTTCCCCAACCTTTTAGGCTTACTCACCTCTTCCTTTACAAAATTTCGTGTTTTATTACATTAAGTACAAAAGGAATAAATATAAATACTACATAATCCTCAGTTTTTGAATAAGACAAGTTTAAGTGGGACCAGTTGATGTCTTGATTAAAACGCTCCATGCTTGGGCTTCTTCACTGATGACCTGATATTCAACTAGCTCTAGCACAAGCACTGCCACTTCATGCTTTGACAACTAGGACTTGATTTCTTTCACTTTGTGTGCATTTTGACTCGGCAATTCCTTCAACAGGTGCTTGTGGCATGAAGATTGTATAATCTAGATCCTAATGTCTTCCTCATTGAAAACCTCGATCTTAAATATGCTTTCTTCCCCCTTTAACAGCGTTTCTTGTAAGTTCTTCAAATGTTCCTCCCTGACTGGGAAATCATGGTCTACGACGCCCGTTAAAATCATGCACTGATTTTGAACAACACACATGCTTTTATAGAATTCAACACACTTTTCAATATTTCTCTCAATATCTTTGTTTAATCTAACTGTTGTTCTACACCCAAAATTCAATATGGCCACCTCCATCTTAAGAGTTCGTATAGTCTTCTGAGGCATATTTGTTGGAAATGTCAGATTCGCTTCTATCCATGCTAACTAATTCCTCACAAGTTCAACTACCTCTGATTACCTCTTCCGAAATTCTGATGAGCTGTGTGCTAGCTCTTGCAACCTAGCCTCAACTTGTTTAATTCTATACATTTTTCTGGCCAGCCTAAAAAAAAACTGATTTATCTCCTTTTGTAGCGTTGATTCTTTATTATAGAAAGGGGTGATATCTATGTGTTTCTCCTTCACTTCCTGGAGTTGTTCCTTTAGCAAAAGGTTCTGAGCTTCTAGTTCCTCCACCCTTTTGTTTGTTGCATCCCCTTTCTGCTCTACTTCTACAACTTGCTTTTCAAGATCCTTCTTTTCTCCTTCAATGATATTGAATGATAATACTAGGGAATCCTTGTCGGATTGCAAAATTTTCCAAGCCTCTCTTAATATTTATAATTCACTAAGAATTTCTTCATGTTTCCTTTTTAGGAATTTTCCTTCACCTCTCTCCTTCTTTAAAGTCTTCTTCATTTGAGATACCCTTTTCTTATATTGTTCCAAGTCATCTACTATTCTATCCACATTATCTACCTTTGCAAGGGCTGAGGCTACACCTTCCCTTGCCAGAAGTTTAGGGTCCTTGTTAGTCCCATGGACAACTGTTTTTTCATTTACCATAATTCCTTACTTCTCCTCGGTGTGCACCCTCTTCTCTATTCTCATGACAATTCTTTTCTTATTTCTGTCATAGAAAATTGTATTGAAATCATCTTAGGCATGCTGTTGAGATGGGATGAAGGGAATTATCCCAAACTCCAAAGCTGGATTTGGATCTTCTATGGATGTGCTACTAGATGGGACATATGATTCTAATGGATCATCATCATGAGACCATGTCTTCTCAAGAATGGCACAATCTTGTTCTTCCTACTCCTTTTTCTGAAGCTCTTCAACTACTTTCTCTGCTTGGTTTCTTTCTTGGTCCGTTGCTTCCAGTCTTAACCTCTCAGACTCTTCCTACATTTTCTTTGCTTCTTCCTCTTTTTTCCTTTGCTATTCCTCATTTGCTAACCACTGCTCCACTTCCTGCAATAGTTGGAGGGCTTCTTCTTCTCTCTTCTTTGCAACTTCCTCTTATTTTTTCTTTTGCTGCTCAACCGCTTTACTACTGCTACCTTTGCCTCCTATAGTGGTTATATTTTGTTTGAATATTCTTCTTAAAGCTGTCATATTGTGGGAACTACGGAGTATTTCTTATTCTTTGTCCCAATAATTTGTGCACTCAAAATGTACCCCTACTACTGCACAATAGTTAGCAACCTTGTCTTCTAAATCATTTCTACAAAAGCTCATTTCCCCAAAGTGGAAATTTTCTAACTCCTTTACAAAATCTGGTGCGCTTTTCACCTTGGAGAACTTATAGCTACCAATATAGAATGGGAGTGGTGGGTATACATCCTTCTTCTGATCAAATAGAAAGTTTCCAATCCCATCAATATAAAGATTCCTTACCACTTCTTTATGAACAACATAGTCCGTGGGGTATCTTGGTAAAAGAGAAGGGGCCCGAGTTCCGCCAAACATCCTTAGGTATAGAACTTCTTCTGTTAGGTAATAGTGACTGTTATCTTCTACAATATTCAATGCTCCATCCGACATGCAGTTACATTCAGTAAGAAAGATTAATATATACATTGGTATGATGAAATATTCACAGATACTCTTATAATGGCTGAAGTATTTATGTGCCCAAAACAACTGTTATGCAGAATCAACAGGAGTTTTGGTCTTATCCCACTGAAAATTTAGAGCTGGGAACTTCTATTTGCACAAAATGAAATCAATTAGAAAAGAGCTCATATAGAACTTTGACTTATTTTGTGAGACACCTCCAAGCATTGCACTTATACAGGAGGACAAGCTGTTAGATATTATATCAGCCCAATTGAAAATGGTGCTTTGGGTGGCCACAAAATAGATCACTAGCACCCAGCTCATCTTGTAATATTTCCCATTTGCTCGGCCAAAAATTCTATTCAATATTAAGGCCAAAATCCTATAGGGAGTACGTAGGTTCGTGGTTTCATATTCTCTGGTAGGCCTCATACAAAACTTCTTTCCGCGGACCATCATTCTTCGTACATTTTCAACAATGTCAAGGTCTAGCTCTTTTAACCATTTCTCCATGAGATAAATCTGAGGAGTGGGAAGCTTACAAGATTGAGATACATAATTCGGGCTATAAGAAACAAAACATTTTCCTTCACTATTTAACATATTCCTCTTGGTTATGTCTATCTTTGGGAGAATCCAACCAATCACTTCCGCACATGGAAAAAGCTCTGGTCGGGTGGAATCCTTCATAATCGCTGACCTTTCTATGTTTGCATATATGGGTAAATATTCTAACCTTGCATCTAGTACGCTCCAGTCCTTTATCATTTGGTAGATTTTCACCCATTTGTACTTAGGTTCACTTCCAGTAATAGCCTTGGTATCTTCATAAATGATTTATACTCACGTTATAACTTATACCTCTAGATCGTCCTCCGTAGCTTGCACCTGATTCTTCCCTTTCCGTGGCATATTGTTATATAAATGGCGAGACTGTTTAAGTCATCAAATAGCGTGTTAGATTGATTTATTTCAAAGGCATACAATTTTGATTTATGAATTTAACGCTGCATATAACCAAAAAACAACAACTTTCAACCAGAGAACTTTACCCAATCATCACGATACATCTTAGCAATTATTTTATTCCCACCCTAAACCTTGCAATACTGAAACAAAAATTAAACCCTAGGTTCAATGATTTTCAGCAGAAATACTAGACACAGTTAGTAGGAATGAAAACTCCACTTCACTGGCCTTAAGGATTTTATCACAACAAAGCATCTCTTTTGGGAAAGAAACCCTAACACCATCGACAAGGTGAAAAGGAAAACCATGGATCACGGGGAGGAAAATCAATATGCAAAATTGGGGTTTTCACCCAGCATGAGCTTCATCCCTGCATCCTGAAAACAAAGATGACAAACCTAAAAACAAATATTCAAACCCAGCCAATGGTCGTAATACCCCCACCCATGCATCAATGAAACGAAGGAGTGGTGCAAACGATGAAACGCTCGTCTGCCCAGGGTCCTCCTTCTGCAAAAAACTATCAAAGAAACACTCATGGCAAGAGATGGGAAAACAACAGCTTGGGGCAAGTAGGAAAAACCCACAGCCCCAGCTAAAAATGGACAAAGCAATGCTTCATCACTCGATGGGAAAACAAGTGAAAAAATATAACCTCAAGGTCTAAATACTCTCCGCCTAGATGAAAAAACCTAAACCTACCAAGTATCAAAACAAACAAAAGGGTTAAGATCCTACCTGGTGACTGAATGAGTTGGAATAGGTGCGTTCTAGCTTACCAGATCCACTCAACTATTGACAACTCCGCACAGAGAAACAAGGATTCGAACGGTGAACAATAATCATAATTCATCTCCTTACGGGGTTAAAAATACTTAAAGAGGCTTCGGGAGCCAAAAGGAAAAGTAATAAATGATCTTCAGGTGCCAAAATGCAATGTATCGGCAAATATCTGAGATGTGAAATGATGGCTTCGGGCAGAAAAAGGAAAAGATCCGATATCATCGGATGGCTACAAAATTACTCTGCCAAAATGGGGTAAAAGATCCATCGGTAAAGTTACCCACTAACCACCTGCATTGGCATCGAAAAACTCCTTGGAAGATTATCAGTCACACGTTCGATTATGCATCTGAAGCGTCAGCGAGTGATTCATCAACAAACCCTTCAGAAGACTCCAGGATAAATAACCAAAACGGTGGGTGGGAAAAGCAAAACTCTTCCACGGACATCAAAAACTAAAGCAACAAATCAACCCAGTGTATCAAAAAGTCTGCTAACAACCATCCGGAAAGCATCAGAAAATGTTCTCCGATATCGTTGATGCCACATACAAAAGTTTATCTGATGAATCGGCCAACTCTTGTGAGTTTTCTCGGAAAGAACGAGAACAATGGTTCAGTAAGCCTTCAAATAACTCTTCCGCTATGTCGAATAAACTCCATGAGTTCATCCGATGCATCGGGTGGAAAAAGAGTTTTGCTTTTAATGAAATAGCTTGCAAACACTAAGTTAGAAAGAGAAAATCTTGAAGAACCAAGGTAGACTTTTGAGTTTAATTTGAAGCTAGAACGTCAAAGAAAAAGTGGGGGGCCCTAAAACATAAAAAAAAAATTGGGATGGTGGTTGCAGCAACAAAAATTGGAGACTATCTGGTGAACACAAATCTTTGAACAAACTGGATTTTGAAACAAAGCTGCTTTATGACCTTTTATTAAGATTCATTTACCTTGATTTTATTTAAGCAATTATTTGATCATCCAAAACTTTAAGAAATGCAAGATTCAGAACTTGTCATTGATTTCAGTCCACTAGGATAAGGAAACTAGGATTTCATAGTCTTGATAACTCTTCCAAGGCTAAAATATTAGATTCATTTACCTCTACATTTGGTTAATTTAGGCTAGGACACCACATGATTGTGAAAGGATTAGGACAAGCATATTCGTTTGTTCCTCGTTCCCATGCCTTTTGCATTTTTTTTATGCTTTCAGAATTTTGTTTGATTAGTCTTCTCGAATTGCTCTTTCTTACATTTGAGATTTGATTTAGGTTCTTCCATCCATAGTGCCTTTTTGTGTGAGGGATATTTTGTTCAACTCACAGATGGAGAAGAACCTTTTAGCAGTCCTTTTATTTACCGATTTATGCTTCATTACACTTTCTGAGATATTCTTTTCTTAGGCAATATTGACTCTGGATCCTTTTGACTTTAATTTGTGTCATGGGATTATTTTGAATACCATACACCTTTCTATCCTGTTTCCTTTCCGTGGATCCTAGGCTGCAAGCTTCCTAGGATAGATATTAAGGTGAAGTGGATGGATCCTTGGAATAGTATTTTAGACTTCTTTAGCCTTGGTTATTTAACAAGGTTTAAAACAGGACTTCAACGTGTTCCAAAAATCATTTTTCTTCCAAGATCTATCATATTAAATAATCATGTAATAATAAATTCCCACATAGACAACATTCAATAAGCAGTTCCTGATTTTAAAATATCCACAGTTTGTTCAAATCCCAATGTATTCCAACACCAAATGCTGAGCTGGTTTATTAAAATAGACTAGAGGCAAGCATAGAAAAAAATAGCAATGGACTAACATAAAGCAAATAAAAAAATAAAAAACACAAAACTAATGTAAAGCAATCAAATAAAGGTTTATTTATGTACAGACAGGTTCTCCCAAAAAACTAGGTAAAGTAAGGTTTGAGAACCAAGCCATTGATAGGAATATTCTCTTCCCATCCTTGCAAATCCTGAAGCTTATGTGTTTAAGAGCCTAGCTTTGTAGCAATCAGAAATGGGCCAACCCAAAGATGTTGAAACTTCGTGTGCTTACCCTTTTCGTCATGTGGGTGGTCCTATTTGAGAACTAGATCCCCTACCTCAAAACTTTTGTTTCTAGACTTCCATTTACCAAACCATCTCTTCACAATCTCCTGTTGGTGCTTGAATCTCTCTTTAGCTTTAAGCATAATTTCTTCTAATTTAAGCAAAGTATTGATTCCAACTTGTAAAACTTCACTATTGGATCCTCTTGAAGCTTGAGCTAACTGGGAGGTCGGGAGTAAAATGTTTGGTGGAAAAATGGATTCCTTTCCATAGACTAGGGTGTAAGGAGAAACTCCTAAGGAGTTTTTTGGTGTGACTCTATCATCCCATAGGGAATTCGGGAGAGCTATATGCCAACTTATTTGGTTTTCTATGATAATCTTTTTCAGAATTCTAATGAGATTTTTATTGGTAAATTCAACTAATCCATTCCCTTGGGGATAATATTTAGCAGAATAATGTAACTTCATTCTTTTATCATTAGCGAATTCTGTAAGTTTAATTGATGAAAAATAAGATGCATTATAAAAAATCAAGGAAATTGGAACCCCAAACCTGGTCATAATATGTTCTTGCAAGAAATACATCACTGCATCTTCATTTACTTTCTCTAGAGGGATGGCCTCCACCCATCTGGTGAAGTAATTGGTAGCTATAAGGATGTACTTGTGCTTCATTGAAGAATTGGGATTAATTTCTCCAATAATATCAATTCCCCACTATTCAAATGGTTCTGAAACCACAACTGGTTGTTATGGCCCAGCTGCTCTAACAAGTCTTCCTCCACTGCGGTGGAATGTATTGCATTTTCTAACATATGCATGTGCATCTTTGAACAAGGTTGGCCAATAGTATCATGCCCTTAATATCTTGTGGGAAGTAGTATCCCCTAATTAGTGCCCTCCATCAGGACCTTCATGCAATTCTTTAACCACTTTAGATGCATATTCATGTTCTAGACATCTCAACAAAACTCTGTCGTAGTTTTCTCTAAAGAGAACTCCATCAATTACTTGATAGGATGTCGATTTCAACCGCAATCCTCTTCTTTGCTTTGAAATCCAATGTTCTGGAAAATATCCTTGCTAGAGATAATGTATCAAGTCTCTATACCATGATTCTGGAGCTGTAAAAATGGGACACATGTTGATCATATGAACTTCAGCTTCATTTTCCCAATCATCTTCCTCACCACTATGAATTTCAGCCACTAGCTTTCAAGTCCTTGTCCTTTAATAATGGTTGTCGGCTTAAACTCAAAATCATATTCTTGTAGAGTCATAACCCAACTTCCTCTTCTCTCTCCTATCTCTTTTTGCACAAAGAGGCTTCGGACTGTTGGGTGTGGAACAACCACTTTAGTCTGATTCTTAAGTATTTATGGCCTGAATTGTTTTACCTCATTAAACACTGCATAATCTTGCTTGTTGATGGCAGGATAGTTCAATTCAGCGCCTTGTAGACCAGCTCCCATAAATGAAATAGGGAATTCATCCCCCCCTTCTTCCTTTTGCGTTAGCACAACTGCAAGAGAAATACCAGAAGAAAAAGTGTACAATATGAAATCTTTATCAAAATCAGGACTTCTAAGTGAAGGTGCATGTGGTACTGCCATATTGATATTAGTAAATGCATCCTTTTCTACATCATTCCATTTAAACTGTACATTTTTCTTTACCATCTGCTGCAAAGGTTCGACTATTTGTGCAAAATCAAGCACAAACCTTCACACGAAATTAATGGTCCTCATAAATGATTGCATACCCTTCTTATTGTGGGACAAGGGAATATACGGTGTCGCTTCAATCCTTTCTAGGTCTATGGAGATTCCCCTTTTAGAAATGACATGACCCATTAGCTTTCCTTCCAGTACCATGAAAACACATTTCTTGGGATTCCAAGAGATACCGTATTTTTGACAACGCTTAAAATTTTGTTTTAAATGATATGGATGATCTTGTCTTTTCTTTGAAAACACTCTTACATCATCCAAGTAAACCACCACACTGCAACCTATCAGTCCTCGGAAAGCTATATCCATGGCCCTTTGGAAAGTAACTTCAACATTAATTAATCCAAAAGGCATTCTCCTATAGGAAAAGGTTTCCCACTTTGTACGGAACATAGTTTTCAACCTATATTGTTATGCTACCAATACCTAATTGTAACCTGAAAACCCATCCAACAAGGAGAAAAAATCGGAGCCTAATACCATCTGTAAAATCTGCTCCATTGGAGGGAATGGATAATTGTCGTTGTCTAAAGCACGATTCATATTTCTAAAATCCACACATAGTCTTATTTCTCCAGAATTATTCCTTACTGGTACCAATTTTTCTACCCATTCTGAATTTCTGACCTTGAAAATAATATTAGCATCAAGTAATTTCTTCACTTCACTTTGAATCAGGGGTTCCAGCTTAGGATGCATCTTTCGAAGCTGTTGCTGGAAAGGCTTTACACCCTCTTTAAAAGGAATGATGTGTTGGATTATGTGAGTGTGTCTTCAAATCATCATAAGTCGAAGCAAATACATCCTTATATTGTTGAAATAAATTGATGAACTTACTTCTTTCACCCGAAGAACAACATTTCCCCAAGTTGACATACTTGGGTTCAGCCTCAGTCCCCAAATTGATCAACTCATACTGCATTGATGAGCTGTGTGTTTTTACATTCACCGAGCTTCAAAATTTGTCATTTAGGTCAAACATCCCTTCTAATGTCCTTACCCCTTTTGGTATGAAATTACCATTCTGAAGATTCACTTGGTGTTCCTCATCATCTATAACTGCATCTTTAAAGGTTTCCTCATTTTTCAAGAATTCCAAAATCAACTGCTCATCATCAAATACTCTTATATTGGTGACATTATCAGGTACAAATGACTTGAAAATCAATTTGATTGAACATTTATTATTCGTGGGAACCAACCTTGTAGCAGAGGTGGCTAATAAATTAGCTGCTGCATTTTTTATTATAGGAATAGAATTAATATTGAAAGCATAAAAATTTGTTATGAGTCCCCAAACTTCATTTTGATATCCTTTTTAAATGAGAAGATAAGCAATGGATTGTATTGCAGACCTATTTTACAATTATTTCAGAGTCTCTAAACACTTTTAAATTCCTAACTTTAAACTCAATTGATTTTTTCAATCCTTGAATCAATGCTTTGTATTCAGCCGTATTATTCATGCATTCAAATTCTAATCTACAAGATAAAAAATGTTTATTTTTTCTAGATCAGTTAGGACACAATTAGCCCTCGATCCTTCTTGAGTTTTCGAACCATCAAAATACAATAACCAAAACTGATTTTCTACTTCTAAAGCACTAGCTCTATTTTCTAAAACAGAAACTAAATTAACTATATTACAATAAATATTGTCAGTCCGCAAAAACTGAATGAGATCGGACTTCATCTGACTCACTACTGGCCTCTTCCGCCTGATAATTTCCTGGTTCAAGTTATTAAAAAAAATTTCCCAAAATGGAATGTGCGAAATTCACAGGTTTATTTTTTCCTTCAAGTTGCATCACATTATATTTCCTGTTTGGTTCCCTTAGTACTTTAATTTTATTCTGACAACCTTTGTAAGGTAACCACATGTGCGACCAGTCTGTTGCAAAATGACCATTAAAATTTTCATACCAATCCCTACTTAGTATAAAACCATAGGCTTCAGGGATATCGACTACCATAATATCTATGTACTAACAGACTCTTTCATCAGTTGCTAATTGAATCAATACATTCTTCAACTCACCTACCATTTAACTACAGTTCTGTCCAACTAAATAATTTGACTGGAATAAGGTGTAGGTTTCCCATTTATCTTTTTACAAACCGACAAGGGAATAACATTTGAATATTCTCCAGAATCAACCAGACCATTATGTACATTCAAATCAAAAATTTCAAAGGTCAGCAATAATGGCTTAGTTCGAGACTTCGACTTTCCTCCAATGATGGATTCATTTATCTCTTTATCAATGGGGAATTGTCTTGAGGTGTTTCAGGTTGGGGATCCAAGGCTTCCAAAAGTTTCTTCCTTTGTTGTGGTAAATTACACATTTCAAATAATGAAACATTTTCCTTGGTTTTCTTAATATCTTCTACTATATCATACCCCATTTCTGGTTCCATTGAGCTTTTCTTATTATTATTGTCTCACTTATTCTCCACAACTTTTGCTGGTTGACTTACCTTTTGAGATTTCTGCTTTGCCATGACCTTTTCAGGTATGGGTGGGTTTTGAGTCTTACTGGAAAGTTTTTTCATACTTTCCTGGAACTTCTTAATATTAGGCAAGAGAATCTCATCTATTATTGGTCCCTAACTTCTTGTTGTGACATTGACTGCCGAAAGTTGTATTTCTTCAGTGGGTTCATCTTATTCTAATCCCAATGTGGTAATACAATCCCACAAAACCAAAGTAGTTTCTTCCAAATTTGTTTCTTTTTCAGTTTCCTTTTCTCCCTTAACTTCAGGTTCTATTAGTTGAACATCTAATAGTTGATTCACAACTAAGTTCATATAATTAATCCATCAAGGGAAACATTTCTCAAAGTGAGGATGCTGGTGAAAAGTACGTAAACTATCCATACCGAATTCAATGAGATTTAGCACAGAAGAATTGTCGGTGGGTGGTTGCGGTGGACTATTTTCTTCTTTCTTCTTGAAAATTTGCCTAAATGGTTTTCTAGAAGAACTTGCTTATTTATCCTTCTCTAAATCAACAATCTTGTTTGAGAGTTTTTGTACCATTTTAACCACATTATCTAATTCATTCGAACACTCTTCCTTGGGTTTAGTCAGCAACAAAAGATTCTTATTAAAAGTTTTTGTATCTGAATCTGTAGACTGCTTATTTTTACTTTCGAGCTCTTCTTCTACTGTCTTAGCTTCTTCATAGGTTTCCAACAATGAAGGTTTCACTGGCTTTTTTACAAACATTGCTATCTTAGGTGACAGTGTTGAAGAATAATATTCTATTAATGTCTCTTCAGCAGACATTATGGTAGCACTAAAATTATTCAAATGGTGAGCGAACCTATGATTAAAATCAAGCACTTTCTCTTTTTTTCCATCTTTAGAGAAAGTAACTCTTTCATCAGAGTAGCTGTGGTCCTTCGATGTCCAAATTTTCTCTTAAACGATCTTTCAAAGGTATTCCAGTTTGTGATTGAATTTGCTTGCAGGCCAAAATACCACGATGTTGCTTTTCCTTTAAGGGTATGTTGAAAAATTCTGCATACTACATATTCGTGTTATGCTGCTGATAGAACTTGAAGGGATAAGAAATTTTTTTGTAAATGATCATCCACATTAATTCCTTATATTGGGTCAAACTTAGGTAATGGTTTCTCAGGGTGAGTAGGTAAATTGTGTAACGGAGCAGCCAAGTTAAGAGGGGTTCTAGCCCTCCAAGATGGTGGTGGGGGTGGATGATTGGAATTTGGATTTAGAGGTGCATTTCCTACCACATTTCCAGCCATGATACGAGGTGGAGATTGAGGTGGAGAATGAACAGGGGTTCAAGCATATGAACAAGATGGAGAATCAGGTCCCAAATGGTTAACAGGTTGAACAATTTCCTGCAAAGTTAAATCTATCATCTCTTCAAAATCTCTAACTAACACTGAATATCTATGAAAGGGTGTTCTTTTTGATGAGCTTGTCTTCTAGGTAAATCAGGGATACTCGAAAATCCCCCAAGCTTCTCCGCATATAACCTTGTGATTCTTCTTAAATTGTTGACTACTTCGAGAGAAACAAGATGAAGGTACTCTGGAACTTCTAACTCAAGATTATCTTTTCTTTTAGGACTGGAATTTTTAGGAAAACTGGTCTCAGAACTATCACCGGTGGAATATTCTCAATGAAACAGATTTCCTTGTCCAGCCATCCACTGGCGACCCTCCTTCTAGCGCCAAAAACTGTTGATGCCTGGAAAAATTCCAGGTATTGATAGTAGGGGTTCTCCCCAATAACCGTTCCCAAATAGTTCATTTATTGTTTGGTGTGGGGAACTCGTCCGGTTTGCAATCTGGCTACCATAAAGTTAAAGTATATTCTTAAATCTCTCTTATCAGTTGTGGCCCGATCCACCGTTTATAGATTTTATCTTTAATGTATGAAATGCAAGTGCCTAAATTAAATGCAAGTAACAGAAATAGAATAACTAATCTAAATCTATTCTAGTCTATCCCCAGGGAGAAAGATTGATATTAAATAAAAATGAATGGCGTATTGTACTATTTGCATAAATAAATGTATAGATAGCTGATAAATCCAAGATACATACATACATACAACAGAAAGTTAACATAAAGATAGATCATTGATATTAAAACATTCATCATTCTTTATTGCATAAGATTCATCACATAACATAAAATCATCCATAACTCAGACGTAGTTCATAGGGTTAGGAACGATCTCATAGATTATATAATGCTAAACAAGAAATAGTTCTCCATTCAGCTTCACACAATATGCTTTGAGACTTATGCAATACTCTCTCCAATAGAATTCCATCTTCTTTATTATAATAGGAAATAGTTCTTCTTACAATAAGCTTTAGTAACCATGCTAGAGAAAAGCCCTAGTTTCATATACTTTACCCCTACTTATACAAATTACAAAATGACTCTTGATTTTCCCCAACCTTTTAGGCTTCCTCGACTCTTCCTTTACAAAATTTCGTCTTCTAGTACATTTACTACAAAAGGAATAACTACAAATATTACATAATCCTCGGTTTGTGAATAAGACAAGTTTAAGTGGGCCCAGTTGATGTCTTGATGAAAATGCTCCATGTTTGCATTGATGACCCAATATTCAGCTGGCTCTAGCACACGCACTACCACTTCATGCTTTGATAGTTGGGACTCAAATTCTTTCACTTTGGGTGCATTATGACTTAGCAATTCCTCCAACAGGTGCTTGTGGCCTGAAGATTGTTTAATCCATATCCTAATGTCTTCCTCATTGACAACCTCGAGCTTAGATATGATTTCTTCCCTCTTTAACAACATTTATTGTAAGTTCTTCAAATGTTCTTCCCTATCCAGGAAATCCTTGTCCGGGATGCCCGTTAAAATCATGCACTAATTATGAACAACACACATGCTTTTATAGAATTCCGCACACTTTTCAATAGTTCTCTCAATAGCTGTGTTTAATCTAACTCCTGTTCTACACCCAAAATTCAATATGGCCACCTCCATCTTAAGACTTCCTATAGTCTTTTGAGGAATATTTACTATAAATGTTGGATTGGATCCTATCCATGCTAACTAGCTCTTCACAAGTTCAACCACCTCTGATAACCTCTTCCATAATTATGATGAGCTATGTGCTATCTCTTGCAACCTAGCCTCAACTTGTTTAAGTCTATACGTTTCTCCCGCCAACCTCAACAAAATATGATTTATTTCCTTTTGTAGCACCAAGGCTTGATTCCGGAAAGGGGTGATATCTATCTGTTTCTCCTTCGCTACCTAGAGTTTTTCCTTTAGAAAAATGTTCTGAGATTATATTTCCTCCACCCTTTCGTTTGTTGCATCCCCTTTCTGATCTACTTCTACAACCTACTTTTCGAGATCCTTCTTTTCTCCTTCAATGATATTGACTAAGAATACTAGGGTATCCTTGTCGGATTGCAAAATTTGGAAAGCCTCTCTTAATCTTCCTAATTCACTGAGAATTTCTTCATGTTTCCTTTTTAGGATTTTTCCTTCACCTCTTTCCTTCTTTAAAGTCTCCTTCATTTGAGATACCCTTTTCTTATATTGTTCCAAGTCATCTACTATTCTATCCACATTATCTATATTTGCAATGGCTGAGGCTACACCTTCCCTTGCTAGGAGTTTAGGGGCCTTGTTAGTCCCATGGACTACTGTTTTCTCATTCACCATAATTCCTTTCTTCTCCCTCGTGTCCACCCTCTTCTCTGTTCTCATGACAATTATTTTCTTATTTCTGTCATAGAAAATTGTACTGAAATCATATACAACATGCTCTTGAGATGGGATTAAGGGAATTATCCCAAACCCTAAAGATGAATGTTATATTTTTATCTATTAGACAGTATTATCTTAGGATATCATATGAGAGAATCATATGCACAACAATCAATCACAAAAGACAATGGACACAAAGATTTTTCTCGAGTAAACCATCAAGGAGAAAACACTGCAACTTCCTCAGAGATAGAATAAGCACCAATGGAAGCAGTAAAACCCAAATTAGGAAAATATGATCTCCAACAGTTGTTCTCTCTCTCACTTGTGTGAGCACTTCCTCTCCCACTCATGTTCCCTAGTTGAGTGAGTGTATGTGTAAAATAGAGAGGCTCACTCTCTATTTATACTAATTTTTGACTTGAAAATTACTTACCAGGGCTGACATCTCTAGGAGAGTCTAATAACCCTAGTGCCCCTCAACTGTGGGGACTTTGCCCTCTGATCAACAAGGAAGGTTAACCTTAACTCAATTGTGGGGACTATTTCCCCGAGTTACAATGGAGGGTTAACCTCATTGACTTTACATGACTTTATTATATTAATGACTCTCCTGATAGGAACATCAGGGTACAATGAAATACAAACGATTCTCCCGATAGGAACATCGGGGGAAAATATAAGATATACAAGTGAATACATTCTGAATCTACAAATACATCAGCACTCCCTCTTAAATTAGAAGGTATTCTCTTGACACAATACATCAGCACAAGTATTCTTCTCTGAACCATCACTAAATCATCATTGAAACTAGATCATCATTGGATCATCATCAAAATTGGATCATCATAAATGTTGGATCATCACTGGATCATCATCATCATCATTGCTTCCGCTATCCCTATCAACTGGTGTTATCTCTCAATTCTTATAGTCATAGGAAGTTCTACAGAGCCAACCCTTTTTCTTTCCGGTTGTAGGCATAACCTCCATGTAGGTCTTCATCTTATTCATCACTTATATCTGACCATGGGAGGAACAAATCCACCATCCATGTCAAAAAGGCCCACCCAGCACTTACATATGACCATGGGAGGAACACATCCAGCATCCATGTCAGAAAGGAACGCCCAACACTCACATCTGACCATGGGAGGAACAAATCTTGCATCCATGTCAGAAAGGCCCAGTACTCACATCTGATCATGATAGGAACACATCCAGCATTCATGTCAGAAAGTCTCTGCACTTACATATGACCATGAGAGGAACCAATCCAACATTCATGTTAGAAGGACTCTACACTTACATATGACCATGAGAGGAACCAATCTAGCATTCATGTTAGAAGGGCTCTGCACTTACATCTGACCATGAGAGGAACCAATCCAGCATTCATGTCAAAAGGGATTTGCACTTACATCTGACCATGAGAGGAACCAATCGAGCATTCATGTCAGAAGGGATTTGCACTTACATCCGACCATGAGAGAAACAAATCTAGCATTCATGTCAGAAGGGATCTGTACTTACCTCTGACCATGAGAGGAACCAATCCAACATTCATGTTAGAAGGGCTCTTCACTTACATCTGACCATGGGAGGCCCAGCCTACCACCATGTCAAAAATTCTATGCACTTACATATGACTATGGGAGGCCCATCCTACCACCATATCAGAATGGCTTAAGGACTCAAACTTCACTCTGGCCATTTCTAGCATAGAATCACATCAGGGTTGATTACATCCAAGGATAACCTGTGATCTTTTCCAAGACCGATTACATCCGAGGACAACCTACAGGACCGTTTACGTCTAAGCAACCTACGAGCTTCGTCGGGATTTTATGCTTAGACAACCTGTCTCACCGTCTATGCTAGAACTCCCTCTTTCGAGAGCTCTCGATCTGGATCACAAACTGGAGCTTCACTGCTCCTCTCTCGACTATACTCAGCACCATGCAGGACTGCTTCCTACTAAACCAAGAGATCACACCTGATCTCATACTGAAGCAGCACCCTGAAGTGCTCTTCCTATCAATGGCACTTCCTGCCCAATCTGAATCCACATAACCTTCTAGGTTAATCTTCTGATTCGCCTCATACTTGAACCCATAATCAATTGTACCCTTTAGGTACCTCAGAATATGCTTTGCAACAATCAGGTGAACATGTCTCAATGTGTTCATGGAAAAGAAAGTATTTGGTCTCGTATTCGTCAATTACATCAATGATCCAATCATGTGATGATACATTGTAGCATCAGCCATCTCTGATGAAGCACCACTCAATATCTTCAGGTTCGATGCCATAGGTGTGGTCATGGCCTTGAAATCCATCATCATGAACTTCTTCATGATCTCCACTGCATACTTCCCTTGTCCCAGGTAGATTCCATCTACATTTTGCCACACCTCCATGCCTAGAAAGTATTGCATCATATCCAAGTCCTTCATCTCAAACTCGACAGCAAGTCTCCTTCTTGGAACTTTAATGAGTTCCTCTTTCTGTTAGGAACAAGTCATCGACATATAGCAGGAGCATCACTGGTCTTGAAGTAAAGGTTGGAATCTGCTTTACTCTCAGTAAAGCCTAGATTCATTAGTAAGTTGTCCATCCTGCCGTATCATGTCAAACCTCAGGATCTTCTGCAGTGACTCCCTATGAAGGAAAGCATCATTCTCCCTCTTCCTTTCATACTCTCTGTATTGAAACATTATGTACCAGAGTGACAAGTATCTTCCTCTACTACTATATTCTATGTATCCATCTAGGGTCACTGGATACCAAGATCCTCTATCTTGAACCTTTTCAAAAGTTCTTCTCACACCCATCTGTGAGCTTGTCATCCTCTATAGGCTTTCATCTTCAACCTTGTAGGAAAGGTTAATATGTTCATCACTCTAGGTGATCTTCAAGCTACTCGTGTATGTGTTATCCCATGAGTTCCTTCTGAGCTCATACAAGGCCTTCTTTAATTTGCACACATGAGTCTACCTGTCATGTGTCTTAACTTCTAGTGGCTACAAATGTATCTTCGTAGTCTATTCATTCTTTCTATGAGAATCCTCATGCTACGAATATTTCTTTGTATCCCACAGACTTCTCTTCAAGTTTCAATAACGCATCTTAGACATCATTCTTCTTGAACGGGTACTCTCCTTCCCTTCCTTCTTTCCTACTTCTTCATAGCTAGAAGGCTCTACATCAATGATGTCACTCAACAGTGTCACACAACTACATTGTGTCTGAGACCTCTTGAAGTCTCGTCATACTATTCTTCATTTTGGATTATTTCTAGAACTTTCGTCACTTGTTCTTCGGAACAAGTCTCATCCTTATTTTCTTGTAGGCGATTGTACACGATATTTCCTACAAGTCAAATGCACAAGTTGTATGGTTATAAAAATTTCATAAGGAATATTCATAATGGGAAATTATTATTCATAAAGATATTATCATGCAACTATTCATCCAATACAAAATTCATCCATATCTCACGAAAACTTTCTAGATGCCTTACATCTCTACCATGACATCATTGAGATTGTGCACTAATCCAATATGTCAGCAAAGAGGTTTCATTCTAGATAAGTAGAAATGGATATTTGTATGGCACCATGAGCTAATAACCCATCACATGCATATTAGTAGTATACTGCCATTAATGCAAACATTCTATCATGCATAACACATCAACCAAATATAAACAAATGCATAACAAAATAATATCATGAAATGACAATTGAATACTTATATTTTATTCATTTCATGGGTAGACTCCTTCTTGAGCCTTCTACTTCATCATCTTCTTCATTCAGGATATCATCATTTCTTATCCAAATTCTAAGATGGATAAGAGGTTCTTCAAGAATTGAGTTCTTCATATTCCTCATCGGTTGAGGCATCTTCTTTGAGTCATGAGTGCTTGAGCCGAGCTTCTTCTTCTTTCTCTTATTATGAGCCGAGATTCTTCTTGTGGGCACTCTTCCCAGAGTCTGCTGAAAGTAATCACTTCCTTTTGGCACACATTCCTCGAATGAATGAATCCCATGATCCTAAGAGGCCATTCAAGGTAGTTATAACAATATCTCATTCTTCTTCAATTGCTTCGTCATAACATCAAACACTTCCTTTTGGTTTCTTCAACGATGACACATGAGGGGTGAGATGATATTTAATAAAATATAAAATGATTCTCTTATATATATCCTTGACCTCATCTCCCTCTGGCTCCTAGACCTTTCTTACTGAAATACTGATCTAAGTCAATTTTTTCAATGATCACAGAGTTCCTATACTTCTTCTGATTTATATTGTTTTCTTCAAAGTAGATTGGTCAAGGAATCAAACATCTCTTTAGGTGTCTTTAGGGAAGAAACTTGTGGTATAAGGTGATCCTTGATTGAATCAGCAATGATCTTCTTGGCCTTGACCAAGTTCTTCTTGTGTAAGGATTTTAGCCTCATCTCCCTCTAAAACTAGAACCTCTAGTCCACTTATGTAGGTGTCCAATTCATTTTCTTCAAGACCAATGAAATCCTATACTTCCATGCTTGGAAGTTTTCATATTCATAAAGCTTGTCATCAAGATGGTTTGATTAGTCATATTGAAATGAGAACCTCAACTATAAATAGAAAAAGATTAGATCTTACAGATTTCAGGTGTCCGTCCTGGTTCTGGATCTGGCTGATCTATGGTTTGTCAGAGAAACCCTAATTTTCAAAACTTAGAATCTCAAAATTTTGAATATATAGAAATATGCACCTCTTCAAGGTGAGTTGTCCAATGTACTCCTTTTCTAAAAAAAATGGACGAAAGCTCTTGGAATAGGAAGCCCTAGTTTTCCAATTTCCTCTGCAGAAATTCCTGCTATGGTTTCTACAGTATCTCCAAAATTACGTCTTCTCAGTGTCTAACATGTCATACTGAGGTATCCTCTTCTATCCTCTTTCCAACACCATAGATTTGAGCAGAATTAGTTTCACCAATTGGGACTTATGAGAGTTTTCCCAAGGTGACTTATTTCAGGACTGTTCAGCATAGCTAACTTGTACGAACTTCCATGTCTCCCTGTTTCATCATCAAGGTCTAAAACCTTTACCAAAGAATTTAAAGTCCATTCCCTATCTGTAACATCTTGCAAAATCTCATTTTGAACTTTGTAGCCTGAGATATAGCAATTCTCCCTAGGTGTCCTATTTAGGGATGAATCTCGAAAGAGGCTGGAACCCTCATTTGGAGGAATCATATCTCCCAGAATATAGCAAATCCGAGGCTGAAATTTTATACAGGGTACATCAGTATTTTATCTTTGGCCTATGAAAATTTCATCCTTTGAGACTTCTTCAATCCTGAGATATAGCAAATGTACCAGAACTATCCATTTTAGTATTTTAGGGTTTTTTAGGATTGGGGTCAAACTAGGGTTTGACTTTCCCAAAGTTTTACCCAACCAAAAACTTTGACCTTCATATCTAAACTTCAATTTTGATGAGGAGATCAATCCTATGTTGGGATCACTAAAAAATTCCTCTTCTGTAAAAATCCCTAATCTCCCGCAACAAAGACTGAAAATGCCCAAAATCAAATTCTACTTCGACAGAAAGATGCGCCCTTCAATGGAGAGTTATCCTAGCCTCCTTTTGCTGATGGATTATGGAGATAGACCCAAAAAGTAAGAATTCCTAGATTTTGCAGCTGCAAAGTGTCTTGTTCTCAATTTATCTTTGATACCATGTTAGATTTTTATCAATTAGACAGTATTATCTTAGGATCTTATCTGAGAGAATAACATGCACAACAATCAATCACAAGAGACAATGGACAAAAATATTTTCCTCAGGGAAACCATAAAGGAGAAAACCCCACAACTTCCTCAGAGATAGAATGACCACCAATGGTAGTAGTAAAACCAAAAGACAGAAAATATGGTCTCCAACAGTTGTTCTCTCTCTCACTTGTGTGAGCACTTCCTCTCTCACTCATGCGCCCCAGTTGAATGAGTGTATGTGTAAAATAGATAGGCTCACTCTCTATTTATACTAATTTTGAATTGACAATTACTTACCAGGTCCGACATCTCTAGGAGAGTCTAATAACCCTAGTGCCCCTCAACTGTGGGGACTTTTCCCTCCGATCAACAAGGAGGGTTAACCTTAACTCAATTGTGGGGACTATTGCCCCAACTTACAACGGAGGGTTAGCCTCATTGAATTGACATGAATTTATTATATTAATGACTCTCGTGATAGGAACATTAGGGTACAATGAAATACAAATTATTCTCCCGATAGGAACATTAGGGTACAATATAAGATATAAAAGTGCATACATTCCGAAGTTACAAATACATCAACATTTCTCCTTCGCTGCATGGAGTTGTTGCTTTAGAAAAAGGTTTTGAGCTTCTAGTTCCTCCACCCTTTTGTTTGTTGCGTCCCCTTTGTGCTCTAGTTATGCAACCTGCTTTTTGATATCCTTATTTTCTCCTTCAATGATATTGCTGATAATACTAGGACATCCTTGTCGGATTGTAAAATTTGGCAAGCCTCTCTTAATATTTTGAATTCACTGAGACTTTCTTCATGTTTCCTTTTTAGGTTTTGTCCTTCACCTCTTTCCTTCTTTAAAGTCTCATTCATTTGAGATACCCTTTTCTTATATTGTTCCAAGTCATCTACTATTCTATCCACATTATCTACATTTGCAAGGGCTGAGGCAACATCTACACCAGGATTTTAGGGTCCTTGTCAATCCCATCGACGACTATTTTCTCATTTACCATAATTCCTTGCTTCTCCTCAGTTTCCACCCTCTTCTCTATTCTCATGACAATACTTTTCTTATTTCTGTCATATAAAATTGTATTGAAATCAGCTACGGCATGCTCTTGAGATGGGATGAAATGAATTAGCCCAAACTCTAAAGTTGGATTTGGATATTCTATGGTTGTGCTACTAGATGGGACAAATGATTCTAATAGATCATCAGCATGAGATTGTGTTTGCTCAAGAATGACATGATCTTGTTCTTCCTGCTCCTTTTTTTGAAGCTCTTCAGCTACTTTCTCTACTTGGTTTCTTTCTTGGTCAGTTGGTTCCAGTCTTAACCTCTCAGCCTCTTCCTACATTTTCTGTGCTTCTTCCTCTTTTTTCCTAATTGGTTGTTAGTCATTTTCTAACCGTTTCTCTGCTTCCTGTAATAGTTGGATGGTTTCTTCTTCTCTCTTCTTTGCAGCTTCCTCTTCTTGTTTCTTTTGTTGCTCAGTTGCTTTACTACTGCTACCTTTACCGCATACAATGGTTATCTTTTGTTTGAATATTCTTCTTAAAGTTGTCATATTGTGGGAATTGCGGAATATTTCTTCTTCTTTGTCCCAATAATTTGTGCACTCAAAATGTACCCCTGCTCTTGCACAATAGTTAGCAACCTTTTCTTCTGAATCATTTCTATGAAAGCTCATTTCCCCAAACTGGAAATGTTCTAACTCCTTTACCAAATCTGGTGCGTTTTTCACCTTGGATAACTTATAGCTACCAATATAGAATGGGAGTGGTGGATACACATCCTTCTTCTAATCCAACATGAAGTTTCCAATCTCGTCAATATAAAGCTACCTCACCACTTCTTTGTGAACAATATAGTCCGTGGTGTATCTTGGTAGAGAGAAGGGCCCCGAGTTCCACCAAACATACTTAGGTATAGACCTTCTTTTGTTAGGTAATAGTGATCGTTATCTTCTACAATCTTCAATGCTTCATCGGACATGTAGTTACATTCAGTAAGAAATATTAATCTATACAGTGGCATGATGAAATCTTCATAGATACTCTTATAATGGCTAAAGTATTTATGTGCCCAAAACAACTGGTATGCAGAATAAACTGGAGTTTTGGTCTTATCCCACTAGAAATTTAGAGCTAGGAATTGTTGTTTGCACAAAATGAAATCAATAAAAAAAGAGCTCATATAGAGCTCTGACTTCTTTTGTGAGACACCTCTAAGTGTTGCGCTTATACAGGAGGACAAACCGTTAGATATTATATCAGCCCAATTGAAAATGGTGCCTTGGGGGGACATGAAATAAATCACTGGAACCCAGCTCATCTTGTAATATTTTCCATTTGCTTGGTTAAAAATTATGTTCAACATTAAGGACAAAATCCTATAGAGGGTACGCAGGTTTGCAGTTTCATATTCTCTGGTAGGCCTCGTACGAAACTGCTTTTCGGGGACCATCCTTTTTCATACATTTTCAACAATGTCAAGGTCTAGCTCTTTTAACCATTTCTCTCTGAGATAAATCTAAGGAGTGGGAAACTTGCAAGATTGAGCTACATAAGCCAGGCTATAAGTAGAAAAACCTTGTCCTTCACTATTGAACAGAATCCTCTTGGTTATGTCCATCTTTGGGAGCATCCATCCAATCACTTCTGCACATGGAAAAAGCTCTAGTCGGGTGGAAGGCTTCATAATCGCTGAGGTTTCTATGTTTGCATATATGGGTAAATCTTCTAACCCTGCATCTGGTACACTCTGGTACTTTATTATTTGGTATATTTTCCCCATATGTACTCAGGTTCACTATCAGTAACACCCTTGGTATCTTCATAAATGATTTATACTGACGTTATGACTTCTACCTCTCGATCCTCCTCTGTGGCTTGCACCTTCTTCTTCCCTTTCCGAGGCATATTGCTATATCAATGGCGAGACTGTTTAAGTCATAAAACAATGTGTTAGATCAATTTATTTCAAAGGCATACAATTTCGATTTATGAATTTAACGCTGCATATAACAAAAAAAAACAAGTTTCAACCAGAAAACTTTACCCAATCATCACGATACATCTTAGCAATTATTTTATTCCCACCCTAAACCTTGCAATACTGAAACAAAAATTAAACCCCAGGTTTAATGCTTTTCAGGAGAAATACTGGACATGGTTCACAGGAAAGCAAACTCCAATTCATGGGCCTTGAGGATTTTATCACGGAAAAGCATCTCTTTTGGCAAAGAAACCCTAACACCATCTATGGGGTGAAAAGGAAAACCATGGATCACAGGGAGGAAAATCAATATGCGAAGTCGAGGTTTTCACCCAATATGAACTTCATCCCTACATCTTGAAAACAAAGACGACAAAATTAACAACCAATATTCTAACCCGGCCAATGGCCATAATACCCCCACCCACACATTGGTGAAACAAAGGAGTAGTGCAGATGACAAAACGCTCGTCTGCCCATGGTCCTCCTTCTACAAAAAACTGTCAGGGAAACACTCACGGTGAGAGCTGGGAAAAAAATGGCCTGGGAAAAACAAGTGAAAAACTCTGACCTTAGGGTCTAAATACTCTCCTTGTAGATGCAAAAACCTAAACCTACCAAGTAACAAAGCAAACAAAAGTGTTAAGATCCTACATGGTGGCTGAATGAGTTGGAACAGATGTGGTCACAGCTGACTAGATCCACTCAACTATTGACAACTCCTCAAAGATAAACAAGGATTCAAACAAAGAACAATAACTATAATGCATCTCCTTATGGGATTAAAAATACTTAAAGAGGCTTCGGGCGCCAAAATGCAAAAATATAAATGAGCTTTGGGCACCAAAATGCAACGTATCGGCAAAGATATGAGATGTGAAATGATGGCTTTGGGAAGAAAAAGGAAAAGATTCAATATCATCGGATGGCTACATAATTACTCTACCAGAACGGGGTAAAAGATCCGTTGGTAAATTTACCCACTAGCCACCCGCACTAGCATCGAAAAACTCCTCGAAAGATTATCGGTCACACATCCAATTACGCATCTGAAGTGTCGGCTAGTGATTCATCAACAAACCCTTCGGAATACTATGGGATAAATAACCGAAATGACGGGTGGGAAAAACAAAAATCTTTCGTGGACATTGGAAACTAAAGAAACAAATCAACCTGGTGTATCAAAAGTATTGCTAACATCCATCCGAAAAGCATCGAAAAAGGTTCTTCGATATCGTCAATGCCACAGACAAAAGTTGATCCCATGAATCAGCCAACTATTGTGAGTTTTTCTGGAAAGCGCAAGAACAATGGTTCGACAATCCTTGAAATAACTCCTCCACTATGTCAAATAAATTCCACGAGTTCATCTAATGCATTGGGTGGAAAAATAGTTTTTCTTTTAACGAAACAGCTTACAAAAAACTAAGTTATAAAGAGAAAATCCCGAAGAACCAAGGTAGGATTTTGAAGCTTTGAAACTATAACTTCAAAGAAAAAGTGGGGGGCCCTAAAACATAAATTTTTTTGGGATGGTGGTTGCAGCAGCAACACTTGGTGAGCCGTTTTTCTACTTGGAGGGTGTCAAGTAACTCCTCAATCCAGGGTAGAGGGTAACGATTTTTTACAATAGCTTTGTTGAGGGCTTGCTAATCAGTGACAAGGTGCATGTCTAGGGTATCTTGTTTGGGAATAACAAATGTGATAGAATCACAAGGAGAAGAAGAGGGTTGGATGTGACCAGAGTTAATGAGTTTCATCAATTTTTTTCCATTTCTTCCGTTTATGTGGGGACCAAAGGTAAGTGGGTGCATTAGGTAAAGAAGATTCAGAGATGGGATGGATTGAATGGTCTATGTTCCTGGAGAGGAGGAGGCCCGTAAGAGGTTGAAACACATCGACAAACTCTTGGAGTAGGGAGTCATGGCTTCAGGAATAGGATGAGTGGTATTGTTTGGTGGTATTGGGTGCACCAAATAGAGAGATACACACTGATTCAACTGGACATGTGGGGTTTTCTTTATAGTGAAAGGGGTTTGGGGTTTTTCTGCTGTTAAGATATAGGTGTGGCAATATTTTGAAAGTTTATATTAATGAGATTTGGACAAATAGATAGAATTTCTTTGTGATTGGTAGGGTATTCCTAACAGTAACTCTGAACAATACAAGGGGGAAACATCACAGAGAACAATGTCTTTGAATTGGCCTATGACAAAGGTGACAAGGAACTATTGAGAAACTAAGAGATCAAGACCATTCTTCTGAACCCATCCGAGCTGATAAGGGTGTGGGTGAGGAGTAGTAACCAGGTTAAGGTGGTTGACTAGGGAATGAGATACAAAATTCTTATGGCTACCATTATCCATAATCAGTAAGGCTAAAGAATTTTTGATTTGATAATTATGAGTAAAACGTGGTTGGGTTGAGGAGTTTGGATATTTGTGGGTCATTAGGATCAAAGAGCGATCCAATTCAGTGGGATTGTCCATAGGGAATTCTCCAGTGTCCTCCGTTGGTGGGGGAGTAACGAGATCGGTGAGTAAGGCTTTGTTGGTCTTTAGATTTTGTAGGATTCGACAATCTGAGGAGTTGTGTGAAGTAGTCTTATGGAATGAAAACTAGGTTGTTCTTGAATTTGTATGCTTAACATGATTGTGAGCCCTATTAGGTGTGAAACGAGCTAAAGGGTTGGGGTGAGACTGAGGAGTACGACCTCTAGGAGCAATATTCCTTTCTATAGCCAAATCTCTCTAAAAAAAATTGTCTAATGTTGGATTATCAAACAACTCTACCTCTCTACTGAACTGAATCAATAAACCAACAATAAACTTAAGAATGAGTACCTCCTCTGGATATGGAATGTGGAGCTGTAGTTGGATTTTGCAGAAGAAGTAGATATAGCCCTGAATAATTTGTGAAGAGAGTTGTCTGATTTGATGCCATTTGATCCATAGAGGTTGTACATAACCTGGTGGGTAGAAGCAGGTTCTCAATGCATCAGAAAGTTGGGCCCAAGTTCTGATGTGTGTCGTGGAATAATTTTTTGAAGTACTTCCAAGTTCCACCATGAATGTGGTCTTTTCTTGCTCAGTATCCCATTAGGCTTGTGCAAGCCCTTCGAGTTGCAAGGAGGAAATTTGAAGCTTTCTCTCCTCGGTGAGGCCTATGCATGTGGTAAAATAGGTGGAGAGGCTATGGATCCATGAATCAAAAACTTCTCCATTGTTTTTCCCAGCAAACTTAGGGAGTTGTATTTTAGTGTCCACCCAAAATGGGTCTGGATTGTTTTATTGTTGCATCCTCAGCAAATCATTGAGGACAGAAGCAATATCTTGGACTGGATTTGAAGTGTTGGAATCCGAGTCTACTTCCAAGGGATATTTTTGAGGAGGAATTTTGAGGCCAACTGAATATCAAAGACAACTTTAGGTGGAAAAAATGAAATGTGGGTCAGGATTTGTTGTGTGAAGAGAGGGTGAAAACCCTAGAGAAAAGGAGTTGGTGGTATAGAGGGAGAGATCTGTAGTTTTTTAGATCTATGAATTCTCCTCTATGTTGTAGTGGAGATCTATGCACCCTTGGGGCTATGAGATCTGTGTGTCCACTTGCATGGCAATCGAAACCCTCACAAGGGTGTTAACTTGAAAAGGAAATCAAGAAATGTTAACAAAAATCTTTTTCTTAGAGCCCATACTAAAGATCTGAAGTTTCTCCGTGGAGCTTGAAGCTCTAATACCATTTGATCTACCAACGATCATGCTGAGGAATCTTGGGAGTCAAACTTGGCTTTTCGGCAGCATTCCCAGTGATATAGGAAGATCCCAGCTAACAAGCAAGTGCATTGATAAAGGGAAGGTTTTTTCCTATAGGGGAGTGTCCCATTAAATTGGGGGCGAGCATCAGGCTAGGGCTGGGTTCAACCAAGAGCATGGAATCATTCATGCTTTTCCCCAGGAAGCCACAAAAGTAATGCAAGGGAACTGTCTAGAGGGGGGCACTTCTCTGAAAGATCTGTGTGAGTTGTAGAAGAAGAAGGATGGTTGTCGGGAAAGGGAAAAACCTACGAGTAATGTTATATTCCTTGGGGAAACACTATTGCAATGTTGAGAATCCAGTAGGCGTCCATGAGAGAGGAACATTGGCTTCTCTGTGCAAACACCCTAAAACATGAAAAACTAGCAATAAAAAGGAAAACGTGACTAACTAGTAAACATGTGAAGTGAGACAAATAGGTTATGAAAAAGAAATGAATGGCTTGTATTAGATAGAGGTTCCTCTTATATACCAAGGAACCTTCTTATTTACATAGATAAATATTCGAATACAATGTAATGCTAATCAGACTAAATTAACCATGTGCGTCCCCTTATCCACCTTCACAAGGTTCCTCTCGGTGGCCTCCTTGGCCCAATTACGTTAATTAGAATCTCAGTCTTCAATTATTAACTAGATTCTAGGTTTAAATTCCTATTAGATTTGTATTATACTATTTTCAGAAGCTTATGTTATATACTAAAGTTTTAGTCTAGATTCAAACCCTAGCTTCTAGATAAATTTAACTAAACCAGATTTTAAACAAAACTAAATAATTAAACAAAAAAAAAATCTTCTCAAACAATAAACCAAATATTAAACAAATTAAATACATATTCATAAACATAAACCATGGATCGAATCCCTTAAAACAATTGTAAAACACAAACGCTAGCATATTGCATTTTCCAGCAACAAAGAATACCCTTACATATAATATATCTACATTACATAATAAACAAACTAATTCACCAACCAAATTCCCATAATTCCTCATGCAAGGGTTGAGATCCTATCCACATTTTCAAGGGGAAGAATGCTTACAATATTAAACCCTAAACTTATACACTTTCCAACATCGAATCCTATTAAGGATTGACCGACACCCACCACGAACTACGCAAACAGTAAAAAAATATATATTATAAACAAGACCATAAATCAAATTTCAAATTACCTAGATAAAATCTCATACGCTCCAGCTAAGAACGTTAAACAATTATTAAATAAATAAACAACATAACACCATATATCATTTATCTAAAACTTATACATATCATTAACTAAATGATAAACAATTTAACAGAGTCCATTAACTATCATGACCCAAGGTCGAAACCCATAATCTCCGACTTATTATTATTAACAAATAAACATATTAACTGTTCTTAAACAATATTAACATTTAATAAACATCAAACCCCATCCATGATCGAAACCCAAGAGCGAATCGGATGAAGCCTCGACTGGGAGCGATAACAAGATATACATTTAACAAATCATAAAAACAATACAATCACTATTGCATCCATTAAACAGAGTACCATAATCCTGTACATACACGAATTTAAAATACAAACCCTATAGATACACACACTATGCTATTTAGGAAAAGCTTGGCCCACACCATTACGACCACCTTTAAAGAAACTAACATATCAAATCAAACATGTAAAACAGAGCTAAGTTTTCTCTCAACAACGAACAGAGTTCAAGTATTTAAAACATTACCGTGATTTCTTAAAACATAGACAAGGAATTCTCCCATGAAAACCAAATCAAATACGAAGCAAGGGCTCTTCCTTTATCATAAATTAACAGAGGTAAAATATATAAACTAAAACCAAATAAATAAATTGACAGAGTGACATCCATTTAAAACGATGAATAAAATACATAAATCACAGCAAGGGTTACCACCCAAACGATACTTCCACAGTCAACAACAAATATCGAAATGATGGTATCGTAGTTCCATTGCAAAGAAATGGCACTGATAAACTTATAAATTCATCCATTAAAAACGATAGAGCTCATAGAAAAACAAAAACAAAGAGCCAAATCAATTAACCATCAAATTCATCCAATACAAAGCCATAAAAATTTACACAGTCGTGTCTTGGAACAAAACACTCGAATGGGCTAAAAGTCCCCAAACCCAAACCTACAGGATAATAAACTAAAGCATTACTATCATCTTTTCCCTGAAACCAGGAAAATTCCAACAGGGAGGCTAGTTACAACTTCACAAAAGAGAAACCCTGCAAAACTTTAAATGACCAAGCGATTGGGTAAAGGCCCTTTCCACATGGGCTTACCCGTATTTGCGTAGTTGACCAAGTATTTTCTAAACCTTTTGAGTACTCACACTCATCCCTACACCTACAAAATGAAACCAAGAAACCATTAGAAGTATGCAATACATATCAAAACACAACAAAAGTATAAACGAGATAAACCACAATAGAATCCTTTGCATACCTGTTAGAACTTTCACACTAGCACTCTATTCCCAACATAGTCTGTGCAGCTCCAATGCTGGAGCATAAACCCCATCCACACCAAACAAAACAGAAAGCAATTGACATGTGAAAAACCCTAGATAAGGGCTTATGGTTTGGGCTTTCCCATCACGTTGGCTCATTATAAGCGCCACCTTTCCTCCACTTAGTTTCAAATCAAAACCCCCTTCTCTATAGTCTGAACTTCATACATTTTTCCTTTTAAATATAAACCCCTCTATACAGTTCCTAAATGAACATGCTTTTCCATTAAACTATAAACCCTCTACACCATATTTTAAAAGTATGTATTTTTACATTAGGCTTAAACCCCTTTCCTCCTATAGTTTGAGATCAAGCTTTGAGCATAAGGCTATTATTTACATTGACAAAGCCCTTAGCATATAGTACTAGTAAGACGTAGGTGCTAGGATCTTTATTTTTCTTCATCACGTTATATAGAATAGGTTCAGGGATAATTTTAGGGGCGAATTTTAGCCCAGTGAGCTATTTTTCCATGTTTTTCTCCCAAAAAAGATTCACCATTTTGCATTTTTTGAGGCCCTGTTTCACCCAATTTTGATGGGGTAAAATTTTTTCACCCTAAAAATCGCCAAATTATTATATAAACAACATAAAATCCTTGTAAATTAAAATACTTTTTTGAAAAATATCGCTAATCATTTTATAGTTAGTGTTTTAAGAATTGGTAATATTCGCCAACATTTACACACTTTTAAATAAGTATGGTTCCTTAAAATCAGCCCTGAATAGGTTTACCAAGAGTCACCTACAGTAAGAATAGACACATCATGCGTTAGTTCGCAAGAATTAAGTAAGCCAAGTATCATAGGATTTCCTTACGTTTCCGAGTGAGTCGTTAGGGAAAAATCCCGCCACTCCTCCCCTTTACATGTAGAGATAAGTTAGCCTCTTTGTTTAAACAATTAAGAACTAGATAACGTAACATGAAAGCAAACATGAACAAAATAACATATGCATAACTATAAGCATGTTAGAATATAGAGTATTGACATGTAAACATCATCGTCATATAGAAATCACACAAAAGGAGAACAACACCAGAACTTAGGCTTAGTTCTTCATCAAGTTCTTAATTCCGCAGTAAATAGAATATTTCCTTTAATATCTTAGATTTAAGTTTAGCCCTATGAATTTTCATTTATTTATGGATTTTAGGGACATTACAATGCAAGTATTGTAAGTGAGGCTAGGGTTCGGAGTTTTGAGAGGCACATATCTATTTTAAACAAATATGGGCCATATAAATACATAAAATATTTTTGGGATCATGTTGCGGCCTCAAGGATTATGTAAAAAACCTCCTATATTGTTGCAGGTGATTTGAATCTAACCCTAATTGCAGATGAAGTGTGGGGATCCAAAGCAGTAAATGATCCGTTGGCACCATATTTTTCAAATATTTTTTGGCAAACAAGGTTATTTGATGTGGTACCTACCTCCATGAATCCTACTTGGTCAAACAGTCGAACAGGTTGTGCGGGAATAACGAAGTGACTTGAACATTTTTTAATGGAGAAACAATTCGATTTGGGAGTTGGACAATACAGATCATGGGCCTTGCCAATGGGGATATCAGATCACAAAGTCATTTTCCTCCAGTTGGATTGTGATTCTAAGTTCTCGGGTTATTCCTTTAAATTCAATCATACATGGTTGGAGGAACTGGACTTTTGTCAATTGGTGGAATCTTGTTGGTCATCCTATGTTGAGTTGCAGATTTCATCTCCTAGTTAAAGTTTGATTAAGAAACTGATCTTGTTACCGATGGAAGTGTTAAAATGGGACATATTGAATAAGAAGGAAAAATTGAATGAGCTGGTAGAGCCTGAAAGTAAATTGGAGGAGTTGGTTTACTTGACTGATGATCTGTTTTTGCGCTAGAAAGAAAATAAAAAATGTTGAATTTAGAAAGTACGAAGGCTAAGATTCTGGCCTAGACCGAGTCTACTTGGTGACTCAAAAGTTGTTCTTTATGGATCCAGGAAGGGGACTCCAATACCATTTTTTTTTAGAAATTTGCATCACAACATATGAATTCTAAATCTATATAGGAATTAAGGAATGATATTGGCACCTTATTGACCAAATAAGAGGACCTATATGAGGAATTTTCACTTCACGTTCAGAATATTTATAAGCAGGAGCCTATTTGTAATTTGGGAGAGCAACTTAAAGTCTTGAACTTATATCCTATATTCTTCACTCAAGAAGAGGGGAAAAAGGTGGGAAAGAGAATAGTTTTGGAAGAGATCCTGGATGTTTTAAAGTAGTTTGTCAAAGACTAGAGTCGAGACTCAGATGGTTGGATGGTAGAGTTCTTACTCCATTTCCTTGATTTGGTTGGACAGGAAAAACTTATGGGGGCTATTGAAGAATCGCATAAAAAGGAACTCATTCTGGAAAATCTTAATACCACCTTCATACCCTTGATTCCAAAAAAGGATAGGCCAATGAATTTCAATGATTATAGGTCCATTTCACTATGCAACATGATCTACAAAAATATAACAAATAACTTCAAATAAAGTCAAACAAATTTTGGAGAAGTGTATTTCCTCCGAACAATTTGGATTTCTTGCATCTAGACGAATTTTGGATGCGGTTGGGATTGAATAGGAGTGTCTGCATTTAAATAAATCCAATTATATGAAGGCTTTCATCCTTAAAATGGATTTGGTGAAATCTTACGGGAAGGTGCACTAGTCTTTCATCATATTCATGCTCATCTAGATTGGGCTAACTGTAGAAGTCGTAAATTGGATTATGTCCTGTATAATATCGACTTATTTTGTTGTATTGATCAATGGTACACCTTCAACGTTTTTTGGTTGCAATAGGGGACTACGACAAGGTTGTCCAATTTCGCCATTCTTGTTCATCTTGGTCATAAAGGGCCTTAGCGAACTCATCGGAAAAGCTAAGGAGGATAAGTTGATTAAAGGTATTAAGATTCCTCGATCCCTATTTATTACACCCATACTTTTTTTCAATGATGCACTTCTGTTAGGTATGGGGGATGTATCTAAATGGCATGCTTATAAAGTCATTATTGAATATTTTTGCAAAGACACTTGTATGATTGTTGGTTCAGAAAATCTATGTTTCTGTATAATTTATTAGAAGTAAAAACTTGTGCTCATATCAAACCTTTGTTCCCATTATATGTAGAGAAACTTGACCGCGGTTTCAAGTACCTTGGGTACTTACTAAAGCCAAATAATTACAGAGTTGATGACCGCAACTGACCTCTCCAAAAGGTTGATAGGAGGAATATAAATTGGACCTACCGATGGCTTTATATTGGTGGTATATTGGTATTGATTAGCTTGACATTGCATAGTTTATCAGTATACCTTTTGTCTTCAACACATGTCCCTTCATCTATGATAGATAATATTTAGAAGAATATTTTCCATTTCCTTTGGTCAGGTGGTCATCAGTTTTCCAATATGCACCTTGCTGCTTGGGAACATTTACCATTTCCAAATATATATGTTGTATAAAAAGGTTGGACTCGCTTAGCATCTCACTCATAGCTAAGAGTATATGGAATTTTTTATTTGATTTGGGGTTATGGATTCATACCATCAAAGCTAAATACTTACGAGGTATATGGATCAATGTATGGATTAGACAACCTAGTTTGGCCTTCTCCTCGACATCCATTATTTGGAGAGGTTTACTCAAATATTTTCCCATAGTTGGAAGCTCACTAAGTTGGCGGATAGGAAATGGCATACAAACATTTGTTGGCATTGATCCAATTGTTGGGATTGAAGGGGACTATAGACATTGGAGACCTTTGGTCACTCACCTACATGGAAAGAATGTCCATGTGTTAGCACATGATGTTAAACGAGTTGATATGGAGATGTTGTCTACATGCTATTGGCTTCATGCAAATGATGTGGGGCTCGCGAAAGAGGTCAAAATTGGATGGGAAGATTATGTGCCTCGGTTGAGCAGAGCTAGTGTTTTCCTTTCAAAGAAAGTTCATATTTTGGTTTGGGACTGGGGTAATACAAATGGTGGTATTTTAGCTAGTAAAGCATATGAGTCGATTATGGCATATGAGGGGTATGATACTCCATGCAAGTGGTCTGGTAAGTTATGGCATTGTAAAGTTCCACTCAAGTTAAAATGTTTTATGTGGTTATGCTACAAGGATTGAATCTTAAGTTGGGAGAACCTACTGAAGAGTGGACTGGTTGGACTAGGAAGATGTGCACTCTGTCTTGAAGTGAGTGAGTCTACTTCACATTTATTTAGCCAATGTAGGTTCTTTAGAGACCTATGGATGTTATTGAAATATAAGCATAATAACAAGGATTATTGGTTGGGATCTTCTTTTAAAGACTGCTTCTTAAATTAAATGCAGAAGAAAGTGAAATTTAAAAACTTGTCGTGGTTTACCATGTGGGAGACATGGATGGCTAGAAACCATTATATTTTTAAAGATAAAAATCCATCAATATAAATTGTAGCTATCAAAATCTTGAGAAACATTTATAGTGTTGATATTGGTATTAGACTCCATAAGTTGAGTGCCATTGATCTGCCTGAGACCACTGAAGGGATTATGACTTATTTTTTCGATAGGCCATCACAGGAAGGGATCTGTGGAGATGGAATGCTATTGATTTTGAAAAGATAACACCAAATAAGACTAAGGATGGTGGTGGGCTTAGGGAGTAATACAAAGGCTGAATTGTTGGTTTTGTAGGGTCTGATGTGGTTTGCTAGTCTTAGAGGTATCTTCTAGATCAAATTTTTTGGGGATTCAAGGGTAACTATCAATTGGGCTATGGAGAAGGCTCAACCGCATACTCTACACTTGGATCATTGGCTAAAGAGGACCAATTTCCTTATTGTTGAGTTCTCAAAGATATCATTTCAACATATATATAGGGAATTAAAGTCATAGGTTGATGCCCTCTCCAAACAGGCCATAGGGCCAGCGGACGATTGCATTTCATTTGAGGAGTTCTCCTTTGGTCACATGGTGGATTCTAGTTTTTATTTCGTTTTCAAGTGAAACAGTTTGAGATATTAGATAAACATACCATAGAATGTTATCGTATTTTTTAATATTTTGCCTCTGTAGATGGCCATTTAATGACTACTTATTTTGGACTAGACCCCTTATGGAATATGTATGGGCTTTTCAGTTTGTGTGATTTAGTAGCATGATAGTAGGATAGGAGGGAATGGAAGCAAATTGTTTTAAGCTTTTGTAAAGGGAGCATGCTATCTTTAACTTTGATTTCTTAAAAAATAAGAAGTTAATATTTTTTTCATTGAAAAAAATATAATTGTTCACCAACCACAAGTTAAGTGGTTGTACTAGTATAATACAAATAAATATCATCTAATCATAACAATAATAAACAACATTTTATAAAAATCTACATATACAGTTTAAACTATTATCTATTTTTAACCCATCTTAACAACTAAATCAAAAGGTACTCCTCCAAATCCATTCATTTTTTTCACATAACATCACTCTACCTCTGCATATGTTGCACTGATACCAAGTTGTCATATCAGCTTTCAACAAAAATAAAAGGCCCACAATGCTCCCATATTAAAAATCCCATAAACAAATCAATACTCTATATTTAGAATAAAAATAATATTCCTTACCTAATAAAAAAAAATTGTTACTTTTTAGAAAACTGCATAGTCGACTATGAACCTTTACTTGGGTTTTAAGTCAAAAGATTTGCCTACTTGGGGTTTAAGCCAAAAGATTTGCCATGTAGTATGACAAAAATTTTAATTTTTATTTAAAAGCCGAAAACAAATAATTAGCTTAATTAAGTGGGCATAAAAAAAGCAAAAAGATGGTAGCATGACAAAAAAATTAATTTTTATTTAAAAGGCGAAAACAAATCTATTACTTTAATTAAGTGGGCATAAAAAAGCAAAAAAGAAGGTAGCATGATTTATAGGAAATTTTTATTTAAAAAATATAAAACAATTATTACTTAGTTAAGTCGGCATAAAATTGATAAAAAAAGGGGGGGGGAAGGCACTATATAAATGGAAGAAAGCGACTACGGGGTATAGGTAAACAAGGCCCCTCCCTTTCAAGATCGTTTGGCTTAGTTGTATTGAATCTATAGGGCAGTTGCCACGTACAATCCCAGGACTTACAGTTCTTGTGGTGCCACTTCATTCCTCCATTCATCAAGTGTTTGTTTGTTTTCGAACGTGCGTGCACTGCTAAATACATATACAGAAAAAGGTGCGAAGTCAACGATATAAATATATACAATGGGAGTAGCTTTAAGTAAGCTGAAGCAGATATTGTCAGGCTTGGCGTCAGGCGTGCCAGAGTCCGTGGAACAAGGGAGGAGTAATAAATCAGAACAGTCCAGCAGTTCAAAGGATGAACATTCTTACCTGATTGCATGTCCCAACCCTAATGCCGGGGAAAATTGTCCAGTCTGTCTTTACAGTTTGGAAGAAGATGAAGCTATAGAATTGGCTAAATGCCACCATTTTTTTCATAGAGAATGCATCACAAAATGGTTTAAAACTCGTCCATCTTGTCCAGAATGTTTGACGGCTTATGGTGTGATTAGGGGGACACAACCTCCAGGCAATATGAGCATTCGATACATTCCAAATACAAGTTGGGAGGTTTGGGGTGGCCTTGAAGGATATCCAGGCGTTGATATCATTGAAATCACATATTCATTTCCAAATGGAATTCAGGTATTTATCATTTAAGGTGACTTAAGGTTACAAATAATGCATAAGCTTAGTGTTCTTTGTGCAATACTTGTTCTTGTTTATGGTTGCTGCAAGGCGTGGAATATGACAAATGAAACCAGTTGATGTATTTTAGGTCTAGAAATACTAGTTTGTCATCATTGTTACCATCTTTACCATAGTCCCTACCTTCAGGGGTCATCCAATTTCCTGCTTGAGAATTGCATTCTAAGCCAAATTCAATTCCTGCTCTCAATTCATCATCTTCCTCTTAATTCAATTCCTGCTTGAATTAAACAATGTCCATTTTGCACCATCTATACCCAGCAATTCATGAGTGTCCCATGCTGTTGCCCATATTTGAATATTTGAATATTGATGTTTGATCATGTAGATACTAGTCTGAGGAAGATTAAATTTCTGTTTCTCAATGTATTCACTAATTGAATATGGATTAAGTATTTAGGGCATTGGCATACCCATCTTCCCATTCCTTTTCAAACGCTTGATCGATTCCATAGGTTGTTGGGAAAATGTTTTATGGAGCAGAATTTCCTACCATATTCCTTTACTCCAAGGTTGTTGGAGAAATGTATTTAAATGTTTTATGCCCCATCCCCTTATGTCCTTTGGCCATGCAGAGTCTTAGGCCACTAAAGCCATATCCCACAAGTCTGGTGCCCCTTTCCCTAGATATCTTAAGAGAATTTGGTTTTTTTGGGTGAGAGCATAGGATGATCCAATAGACAGGATTGGAATTTTCGCGGGGACAATTTTAATCAAGATCAATTTGTTTACTTGCAAAATCTAGTGATGCGTCCAATGATTCATTCTTGACTTGACTTTATTCACTATGTCCAATCTCGTGTTCCATAGTTGTTTGTCTTTAGCTGGAATCCCAGATATAACAACTTTGACTTGAAATCTTGGACAATAGGACACATTTTACTATAATTTCCTAATGATTCATTCTTGATTTGATTTTATTTACTATGTTCAATCTCGTCTTCGTGTTCCATAGTTGTTTGTCTTTAGCTGGAATCCCAGATATAATAACTTTGAGTTCAAATCTTGGACAATAACATGGACACATTTTACTATAATTTCCTTGTGGAGTTGGGCTGCGTGATTGAAATGAATAAATAAATTGTCTTTATTAATTCCCCTTTCTATGCTGTCACGATTGCTTGTAACACTCCATTAGCATTGACATGGTCAAAATCACATTCATGCTGTCACGATTGCTTGTAACACTCCATTAGCATTGACATGGTCAAAATCACATTCAGACATGGACTTCCTGAGCAAGTTATTGCCCATCACTTTTTATTTCACTATTTCTTGAACAAGAAATAGGTCAGTTTAAGAACCATAATATATCTTTTCATGGAAGGAATTTAAGAAGGGAAGTTTGGATATGAGTTCTATACATGAAGGGATGTTTTGTAAAGTATTCCAAAAAGATCTTAAGATCAAGTATACAACATATAAAAATATCAAAACATACAAAGCAAGGTTTGTCGTTTCTATCAAAAAGAAAGAGTCGATTATGGCAAGACACTTCTCTAGAGGCTAGACACACCTCTTCAGTGGTGGATATTACAGCATTCTTTGAAGAAACTCCTTGAGCTCATCTGTGCAAACCCAAGAAGAGTGAGTAAGAGGGGCATCCTGCTCAACTCTCGGTCCCTGAGAGACATTGATTATAATGAAAAAGATAACATATCTGAGTATATGATGCGACTACAATTAATAATCATATTATAATATTTTTGTAGTATGTTCAATGAAACTACTTGAGCTCATCTGTGCAAACCCAAGAAGAGTGAGTAAGAGGGGCATCCTGCTCAACTCTCCCTGAGAGACATTGATTATAATGAAAAAGATAACATATCTGAGTATATGATGCGATTACAATTAATAATCATATTATAATATTTTTGTAGTATGTTCTGGGTCCCTGAGAGACATTGATTATAATGAAAAAGATAACATATCTGAGTATATGATGCTATTGCAATTAATAATCATATTATAATATTTTTGTAGTATGTTCAGATTTTTTCATTTGAACATAAATGAGAAAATCTGAACATACTATTTAGATATCTAATAGACATGTTTGGTGTTTCTAGGCTGTTCAACTTGGGTTCTCACTCAACTTCGGCTGCAGATCAGGCAGACTCTGTGAGTCCCGAGTAGACTCAGCGTGTCCAAATATTGTGCTCCACACCAAACACACAAGAACAACCCAAGAACTCAAAGATATTGCAGGTAGGCTTGATATCCAAATAAATCAATGAATAGCATTATGAGCTCACATGATTCCAAGTGAGGCATAGCCTCAAATACAAGAGTAGGGTTTCGATTAACTACCCCCAAACCCCTAAAGTTTGGTACCATAAACTCCACTTACTAAACATCAACGTGGGATAGAAGTGCGTACTAAGGGGAATCATAAACTCCACTTACTAAACATCAACGTGGGATAGAAGTGCGTACTAAGGGGAATCATTACAGCAGGAGTAAATTTGTAATGTTTCATAAAAGGTAATCATTCTAAAATTCTCCTTGTGACAATTTGGCATTGCCATCATGAGGTGGTTTAATGCTTTGTTTCTGTTTTGTTCTCTATTCTGTGTACCATATGAAATATTTCTGCATTTTAAGTGATTGTCTGAATGCTTTGCTGCACTTGATATTTACATTCCAGAAATTCTATTACAGTGTCTAGAACAATCTCCAGATATCAGTTGTGTGAAAACTGTTTAACAGCATGATTCTATCTATGCTTGTAGGAGCTCCAAAATTGTGCCTTAACAAAATGATAGTTCATACAATATCTTTTACACAGTACATGAATATCGTTTCTTTCCATCGGCATATAGCGTTCTCTGAATTTCTGGAAATGAAATGTACAAATAGAAAGAGAGTTACTTATAGTTAGTTTTTCTGTACTAGGCTACATTATTTATAATCCACATGTGCTAACTATTATTTAAAACTTGCCCTGTTTAACTGCCTCAAACCCTCACAAATTCCTAGCCACATTGAACTGTTAGAAAATAATTAGTGGTGATTATGCCAAGAACAGTCTTTGTTAATCCTACCTACTTCAAAATGTCTTAAATCACATAACAGTTCATTTCATAAACAATATTAGTCCATCAATTCCACTCACCATTTTCTAATTTTTTTTAAACTGAAATCTTTGACAAGACGGCAGAGCATCCATCTCCTGGAAGATGGTACACTGGTACAACACGGGTTGCTTACTTGCCAAAGACCAAAGAAGGAGAAGAAGTTCTTGAACTATTGAAGACTGCTTGGAATCGTCGTCTAATCTTTACTGTGGGAACATCTGTGACAACGGGAAGAAGTGACAGAGTCATGTAAGTTTCAGGTCTTTAAGCTATGCAGCTTCTGATTTTTTTTTTTATCAATGTTCCAGCATAAATAATGATATGCCTATTTGGAAACGTAATTTGTATAAAACCTTGGGCGGTTATTTGATTATTTCATTACACTTAGGTTCTCTTTGAATTTTAATTACAATCATCTGTCCAACTGAATGCTGAATTTTTGACGAAGTTGAACTATGACATCTTTATGGTCCCAGTGCTCCTTTGCTCCAAATTATCTTTCTAGTTTTTATTTAAAGTTTTATCATGCAGTTTGAGCATTGAATATATTAAGCAGCTCTTGTATATTGTTGGTATTGGAGAAAGTCTGCATTTCACATTTCAGGTTGACATTATGCCAGTCAGTTGTACCATTTTCATTGTACTTGGTCCATAGTAGAGGTAAAGCGAATTCTCTCTTGGTGTTGGATGTAGCAGTTGGGTTGCGCATCAAAGAAAATCACATTTAAATAGCTAATGTGATGTATACATGCCTACTATGCACACACTTTTACAATTTGCATCTTGTCTTGTTGCCCAAGGTTCCAATTTGTCATGTTATTTTTTTTCAATTCATATTTTCTTGCATGCCTAATTACTTCTTGTTTGCCATTATCTCATAGTACCCTCATTCAGCATAGATATCTATAATAGGAAGATTATCTTTTAGAGACCTTGTACAACCTACAAATATGATGTGCTGGGTAGAATTAGACATTCACAAACTTGTCCATTTCCAGGATGTAATCCTGGCACTCTTGATCATACTAGTCTGTGGACTTTATATAACAAATTGAAGATTAAAGGAAATAAAAGTAGTTGTCTGAACACGAGAATGCAAGTATAAATGCTAGTAAAATACTCAAGTGCATAGCTTTTTTTCAAAAGTCTTTCGGCAAACTTATTCACTTAGTTTTAGTGCAACCCGATACACTATTTGATCTCTGAACTTGCTGTCCATTGGATTTCATCATTTAACCGTGTGACAGGTTCATCTATGTGATTCACCCCATAATATGGAACGGTTTGGTCCATAATGTGATTTCAGAGCCTTCTTAACACAATGTTATTGTTTGATAGTTTGACTCTAGACCTCTTTCAACGCTATTCTTTCAACTTCTATCGAATGATTTGATTGCCTCAATTATGTTGACCATAATCAAAGAACAGAAGTAGCATCAAATGTCAATTACATACTTTCTTCAACATATAGGCTGTGTTAATTTCTTAATTTGGTCGATGTGTTAAACAAGTTTTTCATCTTTGTTTGTTGCACATTTTAATCTAACTCATGTTTTGGTATCTTTAGCTGGGCAGGCATCCACCATAAAACCCAAACATATGGAGGTTCCAGTAATTATGGTTATGTAAGTGTTGTTCTCTTATATTTCTTATCAGCCAAATTTAATTGTAATCTCTATATCGACTATTTAGTTTATTTATAGCAGTTTCTTTCAATGATTTGTGAGCTTTTTACTAAAAATATAAAACATTGACAGCATGAAATTTGTATTTTGTCAGCCAGATGAGACATATTTTGACAGAGTGAAGCAGGAATTAGCGCATGTTAATGTTGTTTAAAGTGAGAGATTATTTGTTCCCAAAATGTGGCGTTATGGAGAGGCATTAATATTTCCCATGAAAAGATGTTCAGATAAAGCTGGTTAAAGTTATTGTTTAATTTAAGTTAAGAAACTATTATTCAGTGTACACGAAAGTGCAACCATATCAAATCATTTTCCTTTTGTTTTAGCGTCACTGAACCACTATATGTTCAATGGGTGGGTATCATGGTAAGGAATATGTGGTTCAATGCGTGGGTATCATGGCAAGGGATATGCTAATATAGACTGCTATATTGTTTAAGAATTGCAATGTTGTGAATTTTATTTCATATTTATAAATATAAATATACGGTAGTAGTGGATCCCTTCCAATGCAATAGAAATTACAAGTATCATAAAAGTATAGAAACTTTGGGGATATTTATTAATTCTTAAATTTTCAACCAAAATTGTTTGGTTGTATATATTTTAAATATTCATTTTTAAATGATTTTAGATAGTTTTTGGATAGTATTGATGATGTTTAGAGTTAGATCTTTTATACTATGAATTTTGGTAAAGCATTTTATAAAAATTAGAAATTGGGTAAATTTATTTTTAAAAGCATTAATTAACCCATGTATGTTATTTATTTGGAATGTAAAGTGTAATGCAAAGTATTTTTGTTAGACATTTTATGATTATTTGAAATTGTTACATATCTTGTGT
>LPNX010390977.1:14843-46227 GCA_001517045.1 Pseudotsuga menziesii
TAATAACAACAATGAAGCTTCCCTCAAAATGAATCATTTTGAAGTTCTTTATGGTAGACATTGTAAAGTACTTTTGAGTCGGGGTAACCTTGAAGATATGATGGTTTTGGGACGAGATATGTTGTCGTAGATGGAAATTATGGTAAAATAAATTAAATGGAATTTGAAGATTGCACAAGATAGAAAGAAAAGTTACGCTGGAAGGAAAATGACAGCTAAACAATATAGTGTGGGATAACATGTGTTCTTAAGGGTCAATCCAAAGAAAAGTATCTTAAGAACATGGGTATGTGCTAAAATTGCAACCAGATATGTGGGAACCTTTGAAGTATTGACTAGAGTGGGACACATAGCATATCAACTAGATTTACCGCCACACATAAGAACCCATGATGTTTTTCATGTTTAATTACTAAAAAAATTATATTTCTAAAAAATATCATTTCATTGATTGGAATAATGTACACACTAGTGGAAAATGAGATATTAGTGACTATGAGACCAAAAATTTTGGTCACCGCAGTTTTTTTAAAGGGATAAATGACCAAAATTGATAATTCTAAGTGAGCTAACTAAAAACGACAAAGATAAATGACCATTTTTGTCACGAGATAAAAACCATTTAAAAACGACCAAGATAAATTACCAAATTTGATCACGGGATATCTAGACTACAAATGAACATATTACAATTGATCATTTATTTGGTCATTTTTAGTTGTCACTCTCACAATGGAAAAAATTACAAATTTGACAATGAATTTGTACATTTTACTAAATTCTAACACTACAAATGGATTCAGAGACCCGTCTCTGAATCCATGTGCAGTGTTAGAATTTAGTGGGGGTCTCCGAATCCATCTGCAATGTTAGAATTTAGTAAATTAACAATGTACTCTCATAATATCACTCCCCTCATAAAAACGTCAACAATTTATCGTTATAATTCCTTCCCAAAATACTAGACAACATGCAATTGGTCTCTCTAGGCTTGAAAAAGAGTACTAATGATTTTCTTTTCTTAAAAAAAATAACTGTCATCATTAACATATAAAGCATTAATATATCAATATAAAACTTCATATATAAAAAAACATTAATATTTAAATTCACAATTATAAACTAAAATCAAAGTCTATGTTACTAAAACACATTATTAAAAACCATTAATATATAAATATAAAATTTCATATATAAACAAAACATTAACATATAAATTCACATATATAAATTAAAACCAAAGTTTAATAACATATTTATGATATAATATTATAAATGAATAAAAACAAAATCATTAAAAATGTTAAGGCACACCCAAGCCCTAATAAAGATCATTTTGACAAATGTTAGATATGAAAGACCCTAGTGATTATCCCATTCCAGGTGATTCACCAAGCGTAAAATTCTCTTCCCACAAGTGAGGTGGAACAATTGGTATATCCATCATTTGGGGAACACTCGAGGGGAAATCCAATAATTTGGTCTCCTGGCATAGTTTCGTAGTATGGAACCATGTGATGGTTTAATGATGGCCATGAAACCCTATGATGGTCATGAAAATGATCGATCTACTCCACTACATAGAGATTTGACTCAATTGGTGTCAAATTTTTGGCCATGGCTCGACTGGTACCAAATTTTCGGCGAGGGATTTATGATGGCAGTGAAATCCATAATAATATGGCTTGATCTAATCCAATATGCAACGATTTGGCTTGAATGGCACCAAATTTTTTTCTTTGGCAGTAGGATAGGGAGTTTGGGTTTGACAAGTGATTCAATAACTCAAGCCTGTTAGAAATTGTGTTAGAAATTGTGTTTGGGGTTAGGGAAATTATCTATATATCTTGTAATTGAAAAAGACACAACAACACATCACAGAACTTGGAGGCTCCTGAAGAGGCTGACAAGGGATTTGCAGGCACAAAATTCAAATGTACTTCTCCTTCTTAGGTTAATAAATGCCATGTTTCCTCTCCCCTTGTTGTTTTTATGTTCCTTGAAAGTATTCTCTATTGATGTGAGGAGGAAATAGATTGATTTAGCATGATTTTTTTCTATACCCATAAAATGGAGTGGACATGAATCCTATGATATATTGGAAATCCAAATGGCCTCTATTAAAAAGAGAGAGTCAATATCCATAATATAGGTTGTTTCTTGAATAAAACTCAAGATACAAAATATCTCAAATGATACCCTCAAAAGATCTCATTTTCATTGAGAATGCTTCATGGCATGGGATTAACCTGCAAGAATGAAGTTGTTTTCCATGACTATAAATTGAAATAGGATATCTTCATTCAGTGACATCTCCATTTGGTTCCTACTGTCATCATTCTCTTCAATATGCTTGTTTTCCTTTCTCTTTCAACAAAAATGTGCTTAATTGTTCCTAGACCTTAGGTGCACTTAAATAAGTTGGATTTCAAAATTTATTGGAAACCATAAAATACTACAGTACTTGTTAGGAACATGCTCAAAATGGTTGGCATAATACATATTGTATAGAGAAAAAAAAGCCTCCAATGCTCATGATAGTTTTGATTTTTGAGACAATGCTGGAAGCATGCTTGTCATAATTTGTCATTTATCATTTCCCAAACATATTTAATGATCAATTGTGGCACATATCGTGGGTCATAAAATTTATTGATCTAAAAAGAACCATTCGAAAAGGATTCAAGGAATTGGCTAATAGCCTTTCTGTAATCCTACAAACCCTTAAGATAACCAATTTTTTTTTTTTTAACAAACTATCATTTGCTACACATACCATATATTCTAGATTTAATCTTTGTTAAGGGATAACAAAAGTTCCTACCATTGGTGGTTTAACTGGAGACTTGAATTTGAAAAATAAAGTCCTACATTAGTTCTACATATGACAACATCAAATTGATTTGATAGAAAAGCAAGTCCCTTTATTTATTATTTTCTTGAGCTTGTTATCTTGCAAGTTTCTACAAAAGGGTTATTTTCAACATTTGGATACTACCCTTGCAGCAAATGGAGCACTAGAATTAGTAGAGATATTAGATATCTGAGCTTGGAGGGCGAGGAAACCAACACTTACTTTCTCCTCTTTCTTTTGACCTTTATCGACTACCATTGCTGATTGTGCCATGATTTCTATGGAATTAATGAAGAAAATCACCATTGTTGAAGAAATGGAAAATATGGTTTGCAAATTTTCCTTTAGAACACATGGAATCCCATCAAATCTTGATTTTACTGTTCATCTGCACAATGGAAAACTTTGAGAGATCTCTCCCTCTCTATAGAAAGTGAGAAACATTATTGAGAATTTTTTTTGAGAGGCTTGTAGGTCACTTTTCTACCCACATGTGTTGGACATGTGAGACACGTCTAGGACATGTATTTGACATGTTTAGTATGAGTATTGTTTCAAGAAATGTACTAAACATGTGTCGGACATGTTTCATAGCATGGCCATGCTAAAGACATGGAATATGGATATGGAACCCCTAAAGGATGTGTCTTGTTGCTAATATGCTTAGTGTAGCACTCCACTTGGGTTTTTTTGTTGGCTTAACTAGCCTACTATTTACTTGTGGACTTAATCCATGTATTATTGTTGGCCTCCCTCACCTAATCATATATAAATGGAATATAGTGTCTTTGTTATAACTACATTGTAACTTAGATTGATATTTGGTTTGATGCTAGCCAATGTTTTAAAGCTTGAATTCGGGATTGGAACTAATCAAGGGTTAACTCCACTCGAACCAGACTCAACAATGACCTAGATCAATTTGAAATTAATGACTTGGTTTACTAAAAATACATAAAATATTATAAATTTAATAAAAAACAATAATAAATATTCCAAACTATGATTCCAAACCATTATAGAAAAAAATACAAAGTCTACATGTGTGTGTGTGTGTGGATGAGAACTTAATATATCCAAATGGTACCAAGTGCACTACATATAATAATAGGAAACAAACTAAAATATCAAGGAGGCTCTAAATTGTCTCTAGAGTCTTTAGCGCCCTTGAAATTTGAATTTGAAGTTGGAAGATAGGTTGTAGTATACCCTCCTAATATTTCCTCCTAAGTCCTAATTGTGATGCCAACAAATCACAAGAATTTCCAAGATTAGTCTAAAATTTAAGCCTACGAATCTATTCCAAAAGATCAAGCCTCCAAATGATCACAAATGATGGATGAGAGAAGTGACAACAAGTGTTGAGTATTGAAGCTTGTCGCATGCATGTCAGAATATCCTTGATGGCTTCTGTGATGCACATGGGAGATATTGGGTTTGAATTTTGGTGCGATGATGGCTTGTTTCAAAACTCCATGGATTGGATTGTATATCTTGGTGGGATTCCTTACTTGGACTTTGTATTTTGGGCCACGGTTTGTGGCAGTCACAAATGGACATACTAGATTTTTGAATGCAATAAAGAGTCCCCGCTTCAGATGAGTTGGAAGGATCTGTTGTACTAGTTTGGGATGAGCTAAGGTTTTGTACTTTACCTTCATTAATATGATAATATGAAGTTTACTACCATTTTTTTCATGAATTTTTGTTGTAGAACTGAATTTTCTCATGCATTGAGCAAGTTTTATGGTTGTTTTATTACAATGATTTATTAGGACATTGGGGATGAAAGCTATGTTGTTTTAGCATGTCTAAAGAAAATTTCATATAAGATTTATTGTTGTTATGTTTCTATTGTAATTGAAGTAATATTTAGATTCATGTATTGAGATAGATCTTTCCATAATGGCTGCTAAAATGATCTATGCTTGGATCCTTTGTGGTGTCTATGATTTCTAAGTTTTCCTAGAAGTAGTGCTAGGAAAAGATGGTAGGGTTGGAGCAAATCCCTGCAACAAGGTACACATATGGATATGATACTTGTGAACTGCGGATGTTGAATGATCGAATCCTTAATGTAGAGTCCATGTCGTATAATATACATGAACCATTGATGCACAATGGAAAAATTTGCAATGTCAAGTTCACCCTAAATATATTCATAATCGTATGCTAGAAGCTAATATTCATTTAGTATGGTTAACATGACATTCAAATTGAGTGTCCCCAAAAAATACACTTAGCCATACAACATAAAAATTGAATTTCCCTTAAAATATTGTTATTAGGGCATAAAATGGAATGACAAAAAACATTGAGAAGATTCAAAAACACAAAAAAGTAACCGTAAGGTAGAACATCCTGCACATTTTAGGATTTCATCACACCCATCATAGTTGATCAAGCAAGCTTGATCAGCAATTTCCTAGCTTGGGGTATTAAGTGGTAAGCCTTTGCCTCTGGTGCAGTGCTAGAATTTTCGAGCTTTGCTCAATTTTTCATGCAAGATCTGTCAAAAACCTTGTTTTTAAGAGATCTGAGCTTCGTCCTTCCATGAGCTTTGATACCATATTAATTTGTAACAGTGGTATAGGAATTGAAAACACAGTCTCACAAAGAATATAGACAAATATGCATAAAATTGGCAAAATGGTGTTGCAATGGAAGTAGCAGCTCTATATAATCAAATGAATAATGAATAATAAAATACAATGCTCATGTAGGATGCATGAATTACAAGACAATTCAAATTCCCAAGGAGGTCATTCGAATTGAATGAATAGGTGTAGCTTAACTAACTGTAATCCACAGTAAACACACTAGTTAACCAACTTATCAAGTCCTGTTGACTCAATTGAGTCCTAACTGAAGTCAGAGTGCAATGGATGACTAAGTATAACTAAAAGTAGGTCAAAAACATCTCACTGCATGCCAACCAATAAGTGGTAGTGCATCATTAACTCCAATGAACCCGATGAGGTTAACTGAAGTCAAACTGGCCATCAGAGGTGGTTGGAGGCGCCCCTGTTGACTCCAGTTCATTAAATATTAATAAAATAATCAATATAATGAAAGGAGGTACCTCCACCACTTAGCTTAACTTATTGTAACCATCAGTTAGAAATTAGGTGTATTTATGACACTTAGATCACCCCCAGAGTACTCCAGTTAGCCTGCTCGAATGAAGGAGAAGGCTTAGTTGGACTCCTTGACTGAAGGTAGGTGTTGATGTGCTCATGCTAATGTCATATAGTTCTCCTCTGATGCCAATTAAGTCAATAAAAATTAGGATAGTGGTTTAACAAGGTCAAATTGACCAAATTAAGTGTGCATGGTGGGTAAATTTCTCCAACAAAAACGACTCCAAAGAAGGTGTGTCCTAGAGAAGGGTGCAAAAAATACTAAGACTATTACTTATGAGATTATACTCATAGGATGCAAGAATTTACTATCACCTATCCTTGACTGTTCCCTTAAGGTGTAAGGATTTAATCATCCATGTGGGTTATAGTGAATGGAAGAAATCCTACTTCCACCAAGGCTTAATGACACCTTCTACTTTCCTAACAATTAGATCCTCAACCACATAAGTAAAGGTTTTATCAAAGCAATTCAATATTACTTTATACTTTGCTAACCAGTCCATGCCAATAATCATATCATATGAACCTAGAGGTAAAACATTCAAATTAATCCTAGTCACATGATACAGTATTTAACTTCACAATCAACAATAAAATCGGTTACCTTTCACTTTGCTCTAGTGTCTAGTTGGATTGACCAGGGTTATGCATGCCTTACCTTGGTGAGCTAGCAATTCTCCATCATTTTGGGAGTGATCTAACTCAATTTATCCCCTGGATCAGTATAGCAAGTTTTCGGTTAGAAATAGTACCTTCAATCTCCACAATCACAGATTGATGATGTGTTTGTCGATTTTCAAGGGTTGCATCAATATGGTGGAATGCTTTGCCAACTTCCCCAATAGTGTAAGATTCTTTCAAGCTATGAACAACCTTATTTGATTGGTTGAGGAGTTGGAAGTGCCTTCATAAATGGGGTTCTCCACATTCCCAACACTTCATGGGTTCTTTAGGGTTTCCAATAGTCCCTTTGGGTCCAAGGTTCACAGGCTTATTGTTCTTCTGTGGAAACCACTCATTTTTGTTGTAGGAATTTCCTTGCAGGTTCCTTGGCATGTTTCAAAAGGGTGGAGGATGGAAGCCCTTCTTCCACTGGTTGAACTTTTCTCGGTCCTTATCCTTCTAGACCTTGGAGGTCATTGCTTTATTTTTACTATTTAAAGCACAACCTTTCCTTTCTTAATACCTCATTGAAATTTATGGGATTGTACAATTCAATCCGGTCCTTATAAGACTACGACAAAAAACTTAAGAATCGTTGCACTTTCACCTTTTCTTCTTTAATATAGGGAATGAAACGCAACCGGTCTAGAAATTTGTTACTGAGGTCTTCCATATCCATTTGGACAAGTTTTAGTTCATAAAATTCCTTTTTATTTCGCTCATAGTATATTTCTAACAAACAACACTTCTTGATTAAGTTATTAAACTTTGACCATTCCAGGTTCTTCTCTTTTAATCCCTTAGATATATTTAGATCCTACCACCAAATATTGGCCATCCCCTTTGTGTTGTAGATGGCCATCCTCACCTTCATGTTGCTTGAGTAATTGTAGATTTGGAAGTTGTTATAGATGATTTTACCACACCTGGTGAATCACACTTTTATGGCCTTCCTTGTCCCTTTACAGACTCCTTAGACCCCATGGACCATTTTTGTTCCTTTAATGTTTCTAAGATCATCCCTAAAAACATGCTAAAATTACCATACACGACTTTTAAACCCTTTATCGTGTATATACGCGGGTTTGACCTCTAAAACCGCATACATAGGGATGTGCGCTAAAGGCCAAATTCTTTTGGAGTTTTCCTTGATGTGGATCCAACTCACTTGTCTCATGGACTTCCATATGCCTTGAGATCGCTCGGATTTGACCTTTTATTACCCAATTGAAGAGCTATATAAGGAACCCTTTGGATACATTGAAGGCATATAAGGAATTGAGGGCAAGAGAACTACAATCCATTGTTGCTGGAGCTTATACTTGAGTCTGCATCCCTTTGTCCCTTGGAGCACTTTTGTGTTCTTCCCAATCTTTCCTTTTGCTTGTGAGCTTGCTATCGAGAGATGGATGATTGAAGTGGTGGAGGACCAAGTGGGGGACCCAGTTTCTCTGATTCGCAGACGTGCCGACAGAGGTTGTCTCTATTGTAATCTCTGTTTTATATTAATACAAATATCTTTTCCTGTCCAATAATGTGTATTTGAATGAATATTTTATCCATGGATGATTTCAAATGCTTTTATTTTATTGATTATATATGCTAGAGTAGATCTAACACAATTATATATAGAATGTTTGTCTTGTTTATTGAATGTTGAGGAAGCAATTTATCAATTCAAGTTGAAGTTGGAAAGCTCAATGGAGATCTACATCAACTGTCCAAAATAAGGTACAAATCGAGATCCTTTAGTGTTAGTTCTTTGGTTTCTCTTGCATATAGGAAAGGATTGATTTCTGGAGTCAAGATTTCTGTTGTGGTACCCCAAGCCATAGGAATTTCTCTTTGTAACAGAATTGGTGAATCCACTGGGGAGTTCCTTGTAGATGTCCTTTGGGGGTTTTTATTAGCATTCAATGTTCTTGAATTGCTTTTATTTCTCTATTTCTGAGTCGGGTCTGGGGGCATGTTTCCCTAGTATTGTCTGACTGGTGTGAATTTTGTCTCATATTAGCTGTTTTCCTTCATTTTTATATATTTTTCTTCCTATATGTGATTTTTTAACTCATAGTCGCGTACACATGCGGCTTTGACTACTATATCCACGTACATACGTGGGTTTACTGCAAGCAGTCGCATATGCCCTGAGTTTTTCCTTGTAGAGGAATATTGATTGTTGCTAGGTGAATTTTGATGATTGCTGAGTCTCCTTTGATACTGCTAGAGTCTGTATACACCTTTGTTTCTGACCAGAGACACTTTTTTAGGGTAAATTTCTTTTTTAAGAATGTTCTTGTCATTGCATTTTTTATTTTTTGTTTTGGGATTAGTGCATTAGATTTATTTTACCTTAGTACTTTGCGTGAGTACTGTTTGATTGTGCTTACAGAGTCTGGGGGTGGTAGAATCATTCTTTTGCTTTAGTATCTCATTTTTATTCAAAAAATCCAAAAAAAATTGCTTCTTTGCATCATTATGCATTGCACTTTGCACTTGGCATGGTACTTGCACTAGGTTTGCTTAGAGAAGTATTAGTTAGGCTTTCATATAGGAATGACAGAATTTGGAATTTGAAGAAAATTTTGCATTTCACGTAGTAGCATACGCTGTTTTTCATTCAACACAATGCATTTGCATTGATTGTTAGGTGTGAATTTTACTTCATGTTGTGTCATAAAACCATTGGTTGCATGGTCATCTACCTTTTTTGAGTAATAAAGACAACTAAAATCAATGCTTAATTAAAATTGATTACACTATTTTTTTTGATAGGGTACACCAAAAAGATTAGGTTTTAGGGTCTTGGAATAGTTCATTGTGAGTAAATTCTCTAAGACCACTAAACAACAACATGTATGTGTCTGTCAAGGTGAGAGTATGAAGTTCCTTGGTATAATTAGTGTTTCTCAGGATCCTCCTCTTACAACGGAGTTAAGCATGAGGCAGTGTTGGCGGTTATTGATTGGGATGACCCCTAGTCATAACTGAGTAGCACCGAAGATATTTTGAGGATTGTATTCATATATGGGGGCCCTTTCGAGAGTTTCAGGCTTTGCTACCCTACCCATACGGTCAATCCCACTTGCGACTGTCCACCAGAGCATTGATTATATTGAGGTGACCTTAGTTTCCTTACCTAGGTTATCGAGCGGGTACTTTGCAGGGGTTATTCTGGGAGTGTCCCGGCGAGGTTGGGGTCAGACAACACAATCGCTATATGCATTGAAGTTGAGGGCCACAATAATTGGCTACAAAACTCCACTTGTTGTGTATAGGAGCCTCAAGCCTCTCCTAGGCGAGACATACCTTCTTCATTCGATAGCTCACATATCCTACCCTTGTTTGCTTGTTATTGGCTTTATATTATATTGGTGTATGCTATGTGCATGTTATCTTGCTTAGGGTTTGTGTAATTAGAGAGTGTTTTACATTTTTTGAGTCATCGTGGATTCGGGTGCAGCACCTCGCTATTCTTGTTGTTTAGCAGGACTTCCACCTTATCACATTGATTCACACACAATGGGAGATCATGAAGATGAAATTCCTGAGTTGTCTTCTCCACCTCATGAGTTTGGGGATGAGGATCCTACACTTGTATATGATCCTTCACCTGATATACCTACACACTCTAGGTATGATCCTTCATATGATATACCTACTCACTCTACGTATGATCCCTCATACACAGGTCGTCGGTATTGGATGTTAGGTGATGAGACTCATCATGAACCTGTGAGCACTAGTTATGTTAGTTATTGCATGTCTGGTATCCCCACACATGATCCGGCATTTCATGTGGAGTTGGAGTTTGAGCCTAACACTACACCTGGTAGCACTCCTATTCCTTACCATGTGGATAGGTTTGGGAGCATGAGTCACATTGCACCTTCCATCCCGACGGTCGAAGCTATCACATGTTCATCCTAGAACTGGTGTTAATAGTCCTATTAGGATTCCAGAACCAAGATGAGTGACTATAGGGAACACCACTTACATAGCTTCACATGTCTCTTCATCCTCTATTCCTAGTTCTTCAAATGCTATCCCTCCCCCACATTCACGTGGTCCTTCAGGCTGGAATTTTGCTACGAGCCATGTGTGTACTGTTGCTACTTGAGTAGTTGTGTCTCAAAGTCAAGTACTGTTGGGATTAGGGTAGACCCGGGTTCTATACTTTTGTCTTCGCACCAACAAAAGACCCACAGTGTTGGCCCTTTCGGCAACAACCTGCGAACAGGTTGCAGTCTCACCCGAAACAGCTATGGGGTGTTGCATAATCAAGCTTCTACAAGCAGAAGAGGGATATTACTGTAACTTTAGCCTTAACAACAAATATTTATAAAAAATAAAGCTTCAACATTCACTTAACTAGCTTTGTAGTTTATATAAACATACAGTTACTTGCTTAACCCTTAACTGGGAATTCACAGCGAAGTTATTATTTAACAACTTATCTTACTTTATTCTCTGTCTACTTAACAGATGCATAAACAGAACAAAGCAAAACAACAAAACCACCATGACACAAGATATACGTGATTCACCCCCAGTGTAGGGGTTACGTCCACAGAACTACGTTTATATTCAACTCTTTACAAAAACCACAGTTTTGATCTGCGCACTCAGCTGTAAATCTCTTCAATTCCCCAAAGCTGCGCACTTAGCTGCAGATCTCTATGCACACAGCTGCAGATCTTCTCAATCACCCAAAACCCTCTGTGCACACAACTGTAGAGGTCGTCCACACACACAGCTGGGACTTAACCTTTCTTACAAAAATAGGCCTTAGCTTCGCATCAAATCATTATACATCAAAATCCTAATCTGACTCCTTTACATAAGTGCCTATTTATACAAGTGAAGTATTGCAAAACCATGGGCTTAAACCATGGGCACCCCAAAACCATAAACCCTAGGTTTAAACCATGGTTTATTCACAAAGATAGGGGTTTCGACCCAACCCTGAAACCCCTAAGACTATTTTGAGTCACATCTCCACTTACAAGCTTCCACCAAAACCGTGGAGTTACCAAAATTAAGGACCATTTAGGTTTGCGCCCCAATAGGCCCCTAAGACTCACCTATGTCCCGTTTTGGGACACTGTGCTGTTTCTCTGGTGGGAGGATCTTATTGGCAAAGATAGTAAACTGCTTGTTGAGGCCATGCATGATATCATCGGCTGCCTGTTCCTTCTCTACCAACTTCTGCAATGCTGCTGCTGATGCTTCACTGGCCCTTTTCTGTGTAAATGCATCACATTCCTTTAGAACTTTAAGTTGGCTGTCTGCAGCAGTACTCAACTCCAAGGCCTCTTTGATAAGGGGCTACATATAATTTTCCAACAGTGTTGCTTTCGTTCTGCATGACTCAATTTCCTGCTGGAGTTCATTGCTTTGCTTTACCTTGAGCATCTTCTGCATAGGAGGCAGAGTCTTAATTTCTTCTTTTAATGCATCCAGCTCTATCTGTCACTGCTTGATGGTTTCTTGCAGCTGTTCTACTTCTGGATTCTCCTACAGGTTTGCCCAGGCGTCGATGCTTTCATCTAGCAGTTTTGTTGCACTGCGCACAAGATCTGAGATCTTCGTTGCTGAGGCCTGAATATTTCTGCGACGCTACTCCCTGACATCTGGTGGGCTCTCCGGAGTGATACGAAGTTGAAGCTCTGCAATATGAGCCTCATGTTCTGCTTTTAGCTTTTCAATCTCGCTGCAAGACTGTTGTGCATAGTCTTTTAGCTTAGCAATTCTTTGTTCCAGTTCTTCCTCAGCCTGTATGTCGAAGTCAAGAAGACTCCGACACGCCTCATCCAATACTCGCGCTAGTGTAGCCTGCTTACGTTCTGCATCCCTCTTCCTATACTCCACTTCTTCAAACTACACTGCGAGGCTCTCACTCTGATTCATGGTATTTTCCAACTGCATTTGTGAGTAGCGGTCTCATGCTTGGATCTCCTTCATGATTGCTAATTGATAGAGATGCAGCTCCGTCATGGTCACCGTGGTGTAATATATTCCAATTGTCATGCTCATCTCCGAGCGAGACGCTGCGTCAGTTAATATGAGGGTTGCACTTGGCACTTGTCCTCTGTTATCCCTAGTTGGCCATTACCTTATATCTGGCTGCGCGGCTACTGGGGCGCTGCTTGCTGCAGCGCCAGTCGCTGATTTTTTTTCTAACTCCTTCAGTTATGAAATTTGCTGCACTACACCGGTGAGGGCATCAAGATACGTAGCTGCAAATTGTGACCATTTGTTACTTAGTGCTTCTGTAGACTTCACCAGGGCATGGTCAAGCTCTTCCAGCATCACAGCGGGGCTCTTCAACGATATTTTTACCCTTTGACGCCTTCGCTTTCTTTCTGGACTGAGGTTTAGTCACTTCCTCTTCCTCTGGCGACTTGTGCTTATCTGGGTGATTGGGGTCTGAGATTATCTTGACCAATTCTTCCTCTTCTTCATCATCTCTACCATCTCCACTCTAATCATCTCTGCTCTACTGCGACTCACTTTTTTCTTCTCTTCCTTCGAGTGGGTCATTCTGTTGTGGCTAACTAGTACCTGCACCCACATCTGTCACTGGAGGAACTGGAATGCTAGGCTTTGTTCCTGCATCCTTCATCCACTCAGCTGGCCACTGCTTGGCTACTGTGAGTATGTCTTCCTTGTTTACCACATATGGTAACTTAAACCATTTATGCTGTTTATCTACGTAGGCTTGGATGAAGATATGATGCATGTCGGCCCTGAAGTTGGCCGCTCCATCATACTGAGAGAATAGCTTATTACTGAGCCGTGTTGTTTGCAGGATTTCAAAGGATATGTTCATGGTGTAAAAGGTGAACACTACTCATCAGCTTCTAGGATTCTTTGTCCTGTGACACCCAAAGAGATGTGTACCTTCCTGTGCCAGGCATCTGTGGAGGCACATCAACAAACTGCGCCTCGGTAGGTTCTCTCCATCCTACCAGTGCGATGAGGACTATCAAACATGAGTAGTGAAAGGGTCTACCTTTCTCCTACACATCGTAGACATCTTCAAGGAAATCCTTAGCAATGTACGCTGCCCAGTTGTAACTGTACCCTTCGGCACAGTTTGCAGCAATACTGACGATCGGGGCAGATACTTCATTCGGTCTGCACTTCCGCATTAGCTTGCATGCTAAGAGCTCTGCAGTGAATCGAATGTTTTGATGCTGAATGGTCAAGGTTTGATACCCTCGCTTTCCTTTCGTCAGCCCAAAGTGTTCCTTCATGCTCTGTGCTAGCTTCGCATAAACTCAATGCTAGGATCAGGCCCTTCCTTCGGCAAGCCCATAATCCTGTGAATGAGTTCTCCATTAATGGAAATTTTCTGATTACCGATCCAGAGGTGCCCATCATGCACCAATGCCAATAGTTGTTTGACCACCACAGTCACCTGTGTGCTGCGACCGAAGTGGGGAACATTCAACATCTTCAACAATCTAGCTTGCTCCAAGCCAGCAACCCACTTTTTCACTTCCAGTAATGTCGCTCGAGTATCCGAATAGTGGACGGAGTGCAAGTATGTCCCTGGTGCAAACTACAGGAATTTCCCATGATCATTTGTATCATGATTTGCGTACTTCAGCTGGTCTATTTTTCCTGTCATCGTGACGACCAACGTCACACCCTGTGGCAACGACGGGGTGCGTAATGTGAACTTTTTTATCCGCCGAGGTGGCTGAACTCCTGGTCGAACAGGTGGAAGATATGGTGGATGATGCAAGGCAACATTCTCATCTTCGTCGAAGTCTTCAAAACCTTCAGGTGGGGTCTCTGCTAAACCAAAAGGATTCATCGCGGGATCCTCCGATGTTTTCTTTGATTGCTTGTGTCTATCTTCGTTCCGCTTAGAATGAACTTATGGCTTAAAATTCTTCCTGGTAGATCGTGTCTACATTGGATGTTGCAGTGCTGGGGGATTTTCTTCGTGAGGTGGAGATGCAGGTGGATTTCTCATGAGGTTCTGCAGACCCCTCTGTTTGAATTCTCTCAACAATTCCTGGACTTCGCGGTTAGCTGACATGGACTGGACTATAAAACTCAAAGCAACGTGTAATGCAAAATGCACAGAGCTGGGTGTCTTCTTAAAGAATCCAACGATCAAATCTACCATGACTGTGCATTGAAGACACCAAATATGACAGAGATCTTGTCCAAACGGTGGCATATTTCCCAAAATCTCGTCATGACAGGCAGTTAATGTAGTTAACGTACCGGTGCAGCCAAACCTAATTTTTTTTCCAACGATCAGATTTTAGGCTTCGACACACTTTTCTTCTTCGACACAACCAATAACTTTGGCTTCGATACATACTGACACAAGCCTCGACATAGCTTCAAGCTTCGACAACTGGTCCATGTACTCCGTAGTGTCCTTCTGACTCAGGAATGTTCATGTTGCGTGGATCATCATCCTTGTCAATTGCGAGGGTATAACCTTCTACTGCATTAGCTTCTTGTTCCTTCCAATCAAGTTGGTATTCAGCTATTTCTTTATCATTAAACATGTTAGTATGGATCAACCTAATAGCTGCGTCCAAAGCAGGACAAACCTCATTAATAGAAAATGTGAGCACAAAATTATCAACAAGACTATCCCAACTTACAGTACCATGGTGAAGTTCAACCTCCACATGCTAGTTCTTTGCTACAGGTTCCAGAGTGTGCACAAACCTATGTACCCATTGTTCACGAGGTGCATGCTTCCATGCTTCGTAGCACTGCTCCAAATGTTCCTGGGGGCTAGTCTTACCATTAAATCTACTTCGCACCTCCTGAGGTTGATCCATGAATCTCAGGTGAAGAAAATTTTGACAAGTTTCCTAGCTATGAATGGACATTTTGTGACCATTCCACCATCTGGCTGCTGTGGCTCTGAATGCTGAATCTAGAGTTTCCATTTTCTGGGAGTCTAATACTTGCTCTGAGAATTGTACAATAAATTCTCCTGGGTCTGTCAAGCCATCAAAGGTAGTCAAGGCTCTTTTCTATGAGCTAAGCCATCTGAGAGATTTGGTAATTCTTGCACATCGATGTCCATGTAGCTCATAGAGTCTATTCTGCCAATTATCTAGACCTCCGTTTGAATCAGTCATGCAAGAACTGTCACACTTCCAATACATTATACCTTCAGCAGTAGGGTCAACATAATCTTATTCTTTGGATATGATGTTGTAAATATGATCCAAAACATCCTGATCTTCATCTGTGACTGGTTCTGTATACCTTTCTCCTTGAGAAGGGTCCAATGGAACTATGACTCTCAAACCTTTCCCTTCAAAAGTCATCTGCCTCTTCTTAAGGTTGATTACTGCATCATTGTCTATTGCCCACTCAATTCCTAGCAAGGCTAGATAGGGGTTTCTATCATCAATTATCTCAATGAATTCAAAGTCTGCTAAGGTACTGACTCCATCAATGTCTACTGGTACACTAGGGAATCTTCCCAAGGGCACAATCTTCTGCTGATTGGCTAATCTCAACTAGATGAAAGACCATTCAAGCTTAGGTTTTCCCATTTGTTCCCCAGTCTATCTGGTTAGGACATTCACTTCTGATCCCAGATCTAAAATGATATCAGTCATGTCATAATCTCCTATCTGAGCATGCAATCTCATTTCTCTTCCAGTCCTTCTAACTCTATTAATAGTTTTCCTATCAGAGCTATGCTGAGGTTTGCAGGACTGAATAAATTTCTGTAATTCATTCAAAGCATTCTGATTTCTTAATAACTTGATACAACTCTGTAGAAATGATGATAGTGTACTTACTTGATCTGGTGAAGCTTCTTGGAGCTGTGACTACTGTCGATTCTGTTGCGCAAGTGCTACTGATGTTGCCAGATCAGCAAAGTCTTTTTGAGCTTCCATGAATGTTTCTTTTTCTCTTCTAACATCGAAGGCTAGAATTTTCTCTGGGGTCTTGCGGACCCAAGCTTCGATAGGCTGTTTCCCCATATTCTGCACTTGCATCGTAGCTCCACTCCTTGTAACAATGTTAATGGCTGGGACAGATCATTTCTCTACAACAATCATCTGGACATTCTAACTAGGGGTGCCATTTCTTTCATGGATCTTCGCTATCAACTGTGGGGATTTCTCAATCACATGATCAACTGCTCTACAATATCGACATGTCATAGTTGGGTTTCGACAGTCTCTAGCTAGATGTCCTGCCTAATTGCAATTATAGCAAATAACCTGGCCTCGACCTCCTCCAGGCATACCACCAGGACCACAACCTCTGAAACTACCTCGACCACCACAGTAACCATATCCATCATTACCTTGTGCCTTGGGTTGTACCCTATAAGCATCATAGGTTCACTCTCTCATGAGGTCAAAGATGCGACATTCATCTTCATTGTGTCCAACTGACTTACAAAACTTGCAATAGGGATTCTTAGGTATTTGAACATATATCTGCAACAGATAGCAATCTCTAGGTCGATGCTGGCCAGTTGTTCTACAGATATCACAATACAGGACATTAGGGTTAAACGGGTTCGGTGCACCAGTATTCAAATAATTCCTTAGTGCAAGACACTGTTCTTTGTCATGACCTTATGTCTTGCATCTTGTACACCAAACTTCTTCGCAAGTATCTTTCCCTTTTTTCATATCGCGAAGCTCCAAAGCCATTTCTGCTAACTAGGCTTGTATTTGGGCTATTCCAGAATTATCTCCAATAGGGGTTGTCTCAAGTTTCATGGAAATCTCCAAAGCCTCTTGCTGATCAGCAACCTTCTGTTGCATGAGTAGAGTTTTGGATCCAGGGGGGGAGGGAGGGGGAGGAGGAGAGTAACTTGCTGAGGTAGACTGACCTACAACAGGAATACTTGGGCTAGGGTTACTTTCAAACTGCGATGGGTTCTCAGGGATAAAAGATCTTCGCTGTGGGGTTACATGAGTGTTTCTAACAGAAGGGGTTTCTTCAGACTCAGAGTCCTATGGAATTACTGGGGTATACTCAGTATTCTAGCCTAGGGTATAGGATCCAAGATTTCTCTTGTATCTTTTACCGCTTCGTAGAAAACCACTTTGCTCGTCGAAGTCACTTTCGCTTCCAAACATAAGTTAGTAGTACTAAATCTAACAGTCTGATTCAATAAGCAATATACCTTTTTCAGCCAAGAGCATTTTAATTTTCAAACTAAATGAATTCAAGTACTTACCCCTTGGTCCTTTGAAAAACTATCATTCGGATTCTCTAAAGGAAGTACTTGTGTCGATGGTGAACTCCGTCACAAATGTTTCAAGGGTTCGCGTTGTCCAGAAATCAACAGCTCGAGATATTGCGTTGTTCACCCTTTTCAAAATATTAATTCTTGCGGGGGTCCAGTCGGGAAACTAATATTCTTTGAAGTTTTTCTTTCTTTCTGTTAACCTCGATAACCACTGGTGCAATTCTATGTGGATACTACCAAAGAAATTTCATAAATATCAGAAAAAACATACCTTTGTAAAAAGTCGTCTGAGCTACGATGAGGATCTTTATTTTCTTGTTCAGCGAATTTCAGATAAGTCTCTTCAATCCAATCATCGATTTCTTTTACGGAGGGCCTCCAAAACATATCCCTCTACGTACGACGTAGATCCCTCTTGAGCAGATACTGAGTTCAACTGGCAACGAAACCAATTTGTTGGGCTTAGGGCAGACCCAGGTTCTATACTTTTGTCTTCGCACCAACAAAATACCCATAGTGTTGGCCCTTTCAGCAACAACCTGTGAACCAGTTGCAGTCTCACCCGAAACAACTATGGGGTGCCGCAAAATCAGGATTCTGCAAGCAGAAGAGGGATATTACTGTACCTTTAGCCTTAACAAAAAATATTTATACAAAATAGAGCTTCAACATTCACTTAACTAGCTTCGCAGTTTATATAAACATATAGTTACTTGCTTAACCCTTAACTGGGAATTCACAGCAAAGTTATTATTTAACAGCTTATCTTACTTTATTCTTTATCTACTTAACAGATGCATAAACAGAACAAAGCAAAACAACAAAACCACCAAGACACAAGATATACATGGTTCACCGCTAGTGTAGGGGCTACGTCCACAGAACTGCGTTTATATTCAACTCTTTACAAAAACCACAGTTTTGATCTGCGCACTCAGGTGCATATCTCTTCAATTCCCCAAAGCTACGCACTTAGCTGTAGATATCTATGCACATAGCTGCGGATCTTCTCAATCACCCAAATCCCTCTGCACACATAGATGCAGAGGTCGTCCACGCACACAGTTGGGACTTAACCTTTCTTACAAAAATAGGCCTTAGCTTTGCATCAAATCATTATACATCAAAATCCTAACCTGACTCCTTTACATAAGTGCCTATTTATACAAGTGCACTATTGCAAAACCATGGGCTTAAACCATGGGCACCCCAAAACCATAAACCCTAGGTTTAAACCATGGGTTATTTACAAAAAGAGGGGTTTCAACCCAAACCCAAAACCCCTAAGACTATTTTGAGTCGCAGCTTCACTTACAAGCTTCCACCAAAACCGTGGAGTTACCAAAATTAAGGACCGTTTAGGTCCATGCCTCAACAAGTACCTCCTATTGTTTCCGGAGGTCGTATTCCTACTTCTGGAACGTCTATTCCTACCTATGGAGTTTCTCATGGGACATCTCATGGGATTTCTTATGGACCATATTATGGACCGCAGTATGCACAGATTTATTCACTGTATGGGTATGGGTATCAACAACCCACTTACTCTCCAAATTATGGCTTTGTACACCGACATAGTCAAGGTACACCACACTATGGTGCTTCCATTCCACCCTACACGGGTTAAATGGGAGGAGGATACTATGGCTATGGCCATGGTGGTTACAGTAATTAGTCCTATGTGAACCAAAATTATCAGGGAGCGCCTCATAGACCTGCTCAACCTAGGCTCCCTTTCCTCACAACGTTAAATCTGCCTAACCTATCGAGACTTACAAATGATTCGTTATCTTATGACCCGGCTTGGCCGGCTATCCCTTCGAAGCTTCCCTCAGACATTCCCAAGTTTGACAGAAAACCAAGAGAAGATCTAAGTGAACATGTTACTACATTTTACCTATGGTGCTCTTCTAACTCCTTACATGATGATTCGATCCGCTTAAGGCTATTTCAATGCATCCTCACCGGGCCAGCTGCGAAATGGTACATAGAGCTACCTAGGGGAGCATTCACTCTGTTCGATGACCTAGCTATGAGTTTTCTCAACCACTTCTAGCTACCTGTGCATTACAATGTTGGTACGAAACTCTTGTCGACATTTTGGCAAGACAACACCATGCATATCTTTGACCATATCCAAGAGTGGTGTAGACAGAAGAAACTGATTAAAGCCTTCATACTGCCGGAGTTTCTCCTCGAATGGTTCCTTAAGTTGTTACTACCTTATATAGCGAAGGATGTTTCTACATTTGGATTTCAGAATGAGGAACAAGCCATTTTTAGGGTGTAGAAATTGGACTTAATTTATGCTCAATTCGGTTTGTTATATGAGATCATTCCTAATCCTTCGCATTCTAGTTTCGACCCTAAGATCAAACCTAGACCACATGCCAATGGTATTGTTGGTTGTACGAGTGCCAAACCCGCAGATTCGGTTGTGAAGTAGGTCAATCAATTATCTATCAACCAATCTATCTTGGGACAAGACACAACTTTGTGTCAACCCACCCAAATGGCAAGTGTGCTTTCGGTGCAATCGTCAAACCAGAAGTGTAACCAGAAACCCAAAAGGAATAAAAATAAGGGTAAGAACAATCGTAAGGGTGGGAATAGAAATGAAAATGCCCATTCTAATGAAAAGAACGCCCAAAATGCTGGAGGGGGGACAAGCATACTAAATGTAAGGTTAAGTTTCCTTGCAAGTTATGTAAGGAAGATCACCTCACTCACTTTTGTTGTCGGATAGAAGAAGCCTCAAGATTCATAGTGCACTCCAGCTGTGCTGACTAACCCTTTACCTCATAATCAAAACATGAACATGAGAACCCATGGTTAGTCTAGTGGTGATCAAGATCCGTTGGAAGCTAGTAGTGGTCATGGTTGCATCAATATGGTGCATGCTACTAAGGTTGTGACTCATGTGAAGGACTATGGTTCATCACAACCAGACAGTGGAAAGGAGCCTGATCCAACCAAGATTCCTTTACGTATTGAAAAACCTATGGATAAACCTGAAGCTGCACCTCACATTCCCAAGGGATTCCTTAAGCATTTGGGGCACAATCCTAATGCTCGAGCCGCCCAGAACTATTCTGTTGTCAAGGATTTGGGCCACACTCCTTGTGCGATGTCTGCATTAGAAGTACTTCAGAGTTGTCCTTTGCAAAGGAAGGTTTTGCTTTCTTCCCTTGGTGTAAACGATGATAATTCTTCCTTTGTCATCAAATTTGAAACCGCGGGACTACAACCTCACTTTCCTTACTATGTGTCTCTCTTGATTCATGTAGAATGTCTTAACATGACCATCAAATGCACTGTGATTGACGAAGGTGATGCTGCTTTCATGATGTCTTTGGCATGTTGGAAGGGTTTGGGTTCCCCCAAGTTGTCTAAATCTGCTACCATGTTGACTGCTTTTGATGGTAGATCGTTTCGGCTGCACAACATTATTCCTTCTCTTAAATTCTGTTTGGGAGGGAAGACCGTTGCGATAAAGGTCTTGGTGGTTGATGCGCCCCTTAATTACAATTTGTTGTTGGGTAGAAATTGGATGTATAGTATGCAAGCCGTAGCTTCTTATCTATTTTGAGTTGTATGCTTTCTTTTTAATGGGAAGATAGTTACGATTGATCAAACGTCATTCAAGAATTTTCCGGTTACCGCATCCTCGGGAGCTTCTATCCCGATTGTCGAGCACTCTCAGCCGTCAAATAGGAGTGTGGGTGTTGGCATGTATCTATCTCTTATGGGAAGCTTTAGTTGTCCTGCACTTGTTCTTATGATTGGATCTAGTTCTGGTTAGGCTTCGTCGTCAGTGAGATTGGTGTCTTTTCGCACATCCCATATGGAAGATCCTTGGATTCTTCCTACACCAAGTACCTCATGTGAACCCATTGGAACAGACGTGCCATTGCCTACAACTATGATAGAATATCAAGCTAATCTTGAGTGTGTTATAGATCCTAGTCCTTCCTCTTCGCAGATGGAGGAGGAGGACCCATATGTGTTGCCGGCATGGGCAGTTCAATATTCTCACACACATGACTGCCTTGATAGTGTTTTTCCTTTAGATGAAGCTATTATTGAGGTCATGTCTGGGGTTGAGCCGCCTTGGGAAGAGCTGCATCAAAGATCTTATTTTCTTCTCGAGCTTGACTGTTTGGAGTGTGAAGATTTTAGGGAGATTCTTAGTGAGAGAATTGGTAGTCCTGTGGTTCCATTAAGCTCTCCTGGTACAATGTATGATGGAAACATGGCGAATATATCTCCTACCATCCCTATCAATATCTCTCACGATCCTGGAAAGATTGAGAATGTCTATATTGGGGAAGAATGTTTCCATGCTGAGATTCAAGAGTATACCAAGTTGTTCAAAGAATTTTGTGATGTATTTGCTTGGTCAAATGAGGAAATGCTAGGTATTGACCCTCGCATTGTTGAGCATGAGATTAAAACTTATCCTAATGCTAAGTCTGTTCGACAACACTTGCGTGCGGTGAATCCTAGGAAAGCACCTGCGATTAAGGCTGAGATAGAAAAACTGTTGAATGCCAGTTTTATCTAGCCCATTCCCTTGACATAGTGGGTTTCAAACCCCATTATGGTTGATAAGAAGTAGGGAACGATCCACATATGCACCGATTTCCATGACTTGAATCATGCTTGTCCTAAAGATAATTTTCCCACACCATTTATTGATTATATTTTGGATGAGTGTACAAGAAACGAGGTATTCTCCTTTATGGATGGCTTTTCCGGATATAATCAGATACAGATTAAGCCTGAGGACCGACATAAAACTGCCTTTATTTGTCCTTGGAGAACCTTTGCATATCGAAAGATGCCTTTTGTCCTTAAGAATGTCAGAGCCACTTTTCAGCAGGCTATGACCTTGATCTTAAATGATCTCAAATTGATTATTGAAGTCTTTTTGGATGACCTTGCTTCTCATTCTTGTATTAGAATGTGTCATTCCTACCATTTGATATTAGTGTTCAAAAGGTTCCGCCAACACTTGGTCAGGTTAAATCCTCACAAGTGCATCTTTTGCGTGAAGTCTGGTCACTTATTAGGGTTCATTGTCTCCAAGGAGGGTATAAGAGTCGACCCTTTGAATGTTGAGGCAATACTTCAATTGTCTCCCCTGAGAAACATTAGACATATTCAATGTTTGCAAGGCATGAAAAACTTCTTATGGAGATTATTCATGAATTTTGCCAATTTGACTAGAGGCTTTATGCATCTTCTGAAGAATGACACTACCTTTTGTTGGGATGAGCGAGCTTAGGAGTCCTTTGATGCGCTTAAGCGAGCCTTAGGATTGGCCCCATTGATTAATCCACCTGACTATAGCTGTGACTTTCTACTTTATGTGGCCGCATCCATGGAGACGATTAGTATGGTTTTGGTTCAAGAGGATGAGGATCTCCGAGAGTGTGCCATATATTATCTGAGTCGAAACCTTATAGATGTGGAGAATCATTATTCCCATGTGGAGAAGCTTGCCTTAGCTACCATTCATGCGGTTCAAAGATTGAGACACTATATTCTCCTTCGCCAGACCTTGGTGATTTCCCATGTCAATCCATTTCAGTTCATCCTCACTAGAAGGATGATAGGGGGAAAGTATAATAAGTGGATTGTCATTTTGCAATAATTCGATCTTGAGTTTGTTTCGGCAAAATCGAAGAAATTGTCAATTTTTGTGGAGCTTATATCTGATTTCCCGAGTGAGGAGGAGAAGGAGGCTTGTGAAGATACATTTGTCGATGAGCACATTTTCTTGATCTCAACTTTGGATCCATGGTATGGAGATATTATCATATATTTACAAACATTGAAGGTCCCTACTCACCTTTCATAGAATGAACGACGATGATTATGTCACGTATCCAAGAATTACCTCATAGTGGATAACACATCGTACTGCCATGGGGTAGATTCCATTTTACATCATTTTTTAACTCATGAGGAGGCTGAGCTTGTGTTGAATGATTGCCAAGGAGAGGCGTGTGGTGGTCATTTATCTGGGCTTTCTACAGCCCAAAAAATATTGAGAGCAAGTTATTTCTGGTCATCGATCTTTAAAGATTGTGTCAATGCGGTCAAGAAATGCCACCCTTGCTATTTTTTTGCATGTAATATGCGCTCATGTCCTACCCCATTACATCCCATTATCACCACCGGTCCCTTCACTAAGTGAGGGATTGATTTCATGGATTGCAACCTAGCTTCAGCTATGGGCCATCATAACATTATCGTGGCTATTGACTACTTCACGAAATGGGATGAGGCTATGCCTATAGTTAAATCCGATGGTGAGACAACCACACAATTCATATTCAACCAGATCATTACTCAGTTCGGTATTCTGAAATATCTTGTCACTAACCATGGTAGGCACTTTCAGAATCGCATCATGGAAGAGTTGGCCTCGAAGTTAGGGTATAAGCAAGAGCATTCTTCTTCTTATTACCCTTAATAAAATGGACAGGTTGAAGCAATGAACAAATCACTCAAGTCTATTTTCCAATGAACCGTCACACAAATAAAAACCAATTGGCATATCATGCTATATCCTGCTTTGTGAGCTTATAGGACCGCGGTTAAGACTGCCGCTAGTTTTTCTCCATATCATTTTGTACATGGAGTGGAGTTTGTATTGCCAGTTGAGTGCAAAATGTATTCTTTGAATCTAGCCATAGAGATCTTACCGGACACTTCCCCATTAGAGGAGTGTTTGGTCCACTTAGAACAGCTTGATGAGCAGCGTCGAGATGCGTTAGTGGCTCTAGAAGTGAATAAGCATCGCATTAAGGTCTAGTATGATAAATCTATCCATCCAAGGAGGTTTAGTGAAGGATATTTGGTCATTTTGTGGGATCAAGCTAAGGAACCCTTAGGGGTAGGAAAGTTCATCCCCATGTGGCATGGTCCTTACGTGGTTAAATGTGTGTTAAAGAAGGGCGCTTACGAGCTAGTAGATTATGAGGGGACGGCCTTGGCGAAGCCTAGAAATGGGTTCTATCTTAAAAAGTACTATGCATAATTTTCAGCCAGAGATAACTACTGTATATTATTGTACAGTATTTTGCATAGTTAAGTTTTTCTTATGGTGATCGGGTTTGTTGATTAGCTTCTATTTATTATGGTAGATGTCAATGGAGTCTTCCATCTATATAGGATTAGTGGACGGTGCAAGCCGTCACACTCAACACTTAGCCTCTATTGCTTGGGTGATTTATACTCCTACGAGTCGGGTATTGTCTTCAGGAGGTGTATGTTTATGGTCCTCTTCAAACAATGTTGTTGAATATAGTGCCATTATCAAGCTTCTACGGGATGCCATTTCACATGGTATTCTATCTCTTGAGGTACGTCTTAATTTGGAGTTGGTAGTGTCACATCTTAATGGCTTGTATCATGTTAGGGATCCAACATTATTACAAAGATTCTTACATGTGAGATTTGTTAGAATGGCAATTTGACAGTATAACTTACATACATGTTCTAAGAATTTATAATCAAGTTGCTAACTCATATGCTAACTACGTGTTAGATTGGCATTTGTTTCATAGACAATAATCTCATCACAAACATACATTTTTACGCATCTAAATAAATAAACCGATCATCATAAAAAATTTCATTAAACATCAAAAATGTGATAATACATAATGTCATAATACAAATATGGGGCTTCTGAACCACCAAAATATAAATACACGGTAGTACAAAATGTATCACTCCTAGGTATCTAAGACTAGGGAAGAGGAGGGGGGTTCTAATAATGCAATGTCACCACAGCTCTAGATAGCTATCTAAACAATCACACCCATGCTCGTGGCACACCCACCACCTTACGCTGCATGGCCTCAGGAAGTTCCTCGACCTACACCATGGGTACCCTGTGTGTAAGCCACACGAAGTTGGTATGAATGTTGATGTATATGTAACTTTGGAATGTATTTCACTTGTATTTCTTATATATTGTAACCCAATGTTTATTTTGGGATGTACTTGAGTCATGGCATGCCCCGATTTTCCTATCGAGAATATCTATAATGTAAACAAGTCATGTCAAGTGATTGTGGGTAACCCTCCTTTTGTCTAAGGGTTAAAGTCCCCGTAGTTCCAGGGCACTAGGGCTATTAGACTCTCCTAGAGAGGTTGGCCCTAGTAGGGTTTTAGTCATGTCAAGATTAGTATAAATAGAGATATAGACTCTCTATTTAGCACACATCTCATACACACTCAAGTGTAGCACATAGTTGAGGAAGGAGAAGACACTGGGGCTAGATAGAAAGAAGGTTACTACTGTCAAGAGATCACTTACTATTTTGGGTTCTAATTTTGGTGTTGATTCTATCTCTGAGGAAGCTGCGGGGTTTTCACCATTTATGGTTTCCCTGAGGATAAACAATGTGTTCATTGTCTCTTGTGTTTGATTGTCGTACTTGTTATTCTCTCAGTTAAAGATCCTAATGTATTGCTAGCTTAATGATGAAATTCTAACATGGTATCAGAGCTAACCTAAGAAGAAGACACTATGCAGCTGTGCGAACTAGGGCTTCCTAGTTTGTGGACCTTCCTCCAAATATTTTCAGAAAAAGTAAAGTGGAATAACTCTCCTCCTTAGGGTGCATCTTTATGTCTAAGCAGAATCCAATTCTGAGGTTTTTTAGTTTTGGACCCGACACTACTGCCGAAAATTTTTCACATAAGAGGAATTTTTCAGTGAGCCCAGGCCTGGATTGATCTCCTCCCCAAAATCAAAGTTAGGGATCAAATTCAAAGCATTTGGTTGGACAGAACTCCAAAAAAGAAAAACCCTAATTTGCTACTGAACCAGCACTGTAGGATTTCAGCTCCAAATCCAGATCCAACATCTTGACCTGGTAAGATCTAAATCTTTTGTGTTTCCATTTGAGGTTCTTAGTTTAATATGTCTCATCATGCCAATCTTGATGAAAAACTTGAGGGATCTGATAACTTCTAAGCTTGGAAGTATAAGATCTCCCTAGTCCTGGAAGAAAATGAGTTGGACTCTTATATCAATGAGGAGGTTCCAGTTCCAGAGGGAGATGAGGCTAAAGCCTTACATAAGAAGAAGTTGGTTATGGAAAAGAGAATCATTGCTGATTCAATCAAGGATCACCTCATACCATAGGTGTCCTCCCTCAAGACACCTAAAGCTATGTTTGATTCCCTAACCAAATTGTTTGAAGGGAAGAACATAAACAGGAAGATGACTCTGAGAAACCAATTGAAGAATGTAAAGATACATAATGTTGAGACTATTCATTCTTACCTTACAGGGGTATTTTAGATCAAGGAACAACTGGAACCAGTAGATGAAGAAGTGGAAAATGTAGAAAATGTGATGACCACCTTGAATGGTCTCCCTAGATCATGGGACTCTTTCATTCTAGGGATCTATGCCAGAAAGAAGTTAGTCAAGTTCAGTAGACTATGAGACGAATGCTCTCAATAAGAATCTCGGATAGCATCTCAAGAAGAGAAGATGGGAAATGAAGATCAAGATCTCACTGTTCACTCCAAGAGAACCAAAAGGAACCATCATCACTCCAAAGGTAATACCTCACATCCTAAAAGAGATCTGTCTACCATTAGATGTTACACATGTGATGAGAAAGGTCACATATCTAGATTCTACCCTAATAAAGGGAACCTAAAGAAGAAGTAGGAAAACAAGAGAAGACATTATGCTCATGCTATAGAAGATTATGAACCTTCCACAAAAAGAATCAGACAAGAAAGTGATTCTTCAAGTGATGAAGAATATGTGCTGATATATGCTCTTACGGGAACTGTTTCACATGGAAGCAATGATTGGAAGATAGACACTGATGTTTCCAAGCATATGACGAGAGTCAAAGAATCATTTGTGAAGCTCTCTGAACATGAGTCACCTCACAAGGTGAAACTTGGGGATGACTACCAGTATCCAATAAAAGGTAGTGGTGAATCCTCCTATATACTAGACTCTGGAAAGTCTATGAAGATGAAGAATGTATTATTTGTTTCAAGTCTAAAGAAGAACCTCCTCTCCATATCTACATCAGATGCAAAAGTAATGAGGGTTGATTTCGTAGATGGCCAAGTTCTTATGTGGCCAAAGGGAAAGACTTTTGACGATGCATTAGTGGTTGGAGAACAAGAAGGAGGTCTATACAAGTTGAAGGGCCAACCAAACCAAGCTTTGGTTCATGACTCAGTAGAACCAAATGAACTTTGGCATAGAAGGCTTGCACATGTGCATTACAGAGCACTACCACTTGCAATAAAAGTTGTTGAAGGTCTTCCAGAAATTCAAGCAAAACATGAAGGGGTCTACAAAGGATGTGCAAAAGGAAAGAACACAAAGAAGACATTTTCAAGTAGCGAAAGCAAAGCAAAAGGAATCTTGGAAATCATCCACTCTGATGTATGTAGACCAATGCCATCAATCTCACTAAGCGAGTATGTGTACTATGTTTCTTTTATTGATGAATTTTATAGGAAGACATGGATTTACTTCATGAAGAATAAAGATGAAGTGTTCAGCAAGTTCAAAGAATTCAAAGCCTTGATCGAGAACCACATTGAAAAGAAGATAAAGACTTTTCGATCAGACAATGGCAGAGAATTAGCTTCAAATGAGTTCAAGGAACTATGTAAAGACTCAGGGATTAAGAGGGATTTTCCCACGCCTTATAATCCACAACATAATGGGATTGCAGAAAGGAAGAATAAAACTATCATGGAAGCTGCAAGAGCAATGTTTCATGATCAAGATCTTCCTATGCATCTTTGGGTAGTAGTCAGAACAGCAGTGTATGTACAGAACTGTACTCCACAAAGAGTACTCGAGAACAAGACTCCTAAAGAAGTATTCTCTAACAAGAAACCAAAAGTCATCCATCTCAGAATATTTGGCTGTCCAGTGTACATACACATTCCAAAAGAGAAGAGGACAAAATTAGATCCTTCAGGAAAGAAGGGTATATTTATGGGATACTTTGAAAGCTCGAAGGCTTACAGAATATACTTCCCAGGGTTCAAGAAGATTGAAATCAACAGGGATGTAACATTTGACGAAGATTTAGCCTACATCAAATCCAGAAAGAAACCTACTGAATAACCGGAAGAAGCAGAATCTCCCAGAATTCATGATACAATCATGAATAAAGAAGATCAAGAAAAAGATCGAGAATTTGAAGAACCACAAAGACCTATAGATCCACCACAGGAGAAGAATCCTCACAAAGGAAACCTACTTGGGTACAAGAGATTATCCAAGGTGTGGAAAGATATGGGGTTCTAGAAGAGAATCTCAGAGAAAGAAAGAGGACTAGATCCTATTCAAGTTATGTAGCTTTACTATGTGATTTTATTGATAAAGAACCTTCCAAATATGAAGAAGCGACAAAACAGAAAGAATGGAAGGATGCGATGATCGAAGAGTATCAATCGATCATGAAGAATGATGTTTGGGATGTTGTCCCAAGACTAGAAGGGAAGTCAATTGTAACTTCCAAATGGATCTACAAGATCAATCATGCTGCGAATGGTAGCATAGAAAAATACAAAGCAATATTTGTTTCTTGTGGTTTCTCATAGAAAGAAGGAATTGACTATGAAGAAACCTTTGCACCTATAGCCAAATACATTTCCATCAAATCGGTACTTGCTCTAGCTACAGTGATGAAATTGAAGATACACCAAATGGATGTCAAGACTGCTTTCTTGAATGGTGTAGTATAAGAGGCATTGTATGTGGAGTAGCCACTCGATTTTGAGACACATGATAGAGAGTCTCATGTGTGTAGATTGAATAAAGCCCTGTACAGTTTGAAACGGGCACCCAAGATATGGTACAACAGAATTGACAGCTTTCTATCCAGTTTGGGCTTTACCAAGAGTAAAGCAAATTCCAATCTTTACTACAAGGTGGAAGATGGAAACCAAGTGATACTCCTACTATATGTAGATGATCTGTTTGTGACAGGTATGGATGGGTTGATTGCTGATACGAAGAGAAAGCTTGCTGCCGAGTTCGAAATGAAGGACTTGGGTATGATGCATTATTTTCTAGGTATGGAGGTGTGGTAGAGTACAGATGGAATCTTTTCTGGACAAGGGAATTATGTAGTAAAGATCCTTAAAAGATTTGGGATGATGGACTACAAGGCATTAATCACACCTATGGCATCGAATCTGAATCTATTGAGTGATGCTTCATCAGAATCGATTGATGCCATGATGTATCATCAGATGATTGGGTCATTGATGTACCTGACGAACACGAGACCAGATATTTGCTTTGATGTGAACAACTTGAGCCAATTATTGATAGATCCAAGACATGTTCACTTGACTGCTGCAAAGCATATTTTGAGGTACCTGAAGGCTATAGTTGATTATGGGCTCAAGTATAAGACTGATCAAAGGATTAACTTGGAGTGTTATGTTGATTCAGATTGGGCAGGAAGTGCCATCGATAGGAAGAGTACGTCAAGGTGTTGCTTCAGTATGAGATCAGGTGTGATCTGATGGTTTAGCAGGAAGCAATCCTGTGTGGCACCGAGTAGAGCTAAAGTAGAGTATGTTGCAGTTTTTTCAGCTAGTTGTGAGGTAGCGTGGTTGAGGAAGCTACTATCTGATTTATTTGATCTCCAGTTAGATGCTACTTGTATATACTGTGACAACCAGAGTTGTGTAAAGCTGTCATAGAATCCAGTATTCCATGACAAGTCAAATCATATTGAGATCAAGTATCACTATATCAGGGATATGGTGCAGAGAGGAGCAGTGAAGCTCTAGTATGTTGTGACAGATGAACAGATAGATGATGTGTTGACTAAGCCATTGGCTAGGGTGAAGTTTGAGTACTTAAGGGAGAAGCTTGGTGTTCTCCATATCAAGATTCCTCCCATGAGAAAGTGATGTGTCCGTGCTAAGCCTTTCTGACATGATGAGAGGATTGGTTCCTTCCATCATCAGATGTAAGTGTTGTGACATTCTAACATGGTGAGAGGATTGGTTCCTTCCATAGTCAGATGTAAGTGTTGTGCCATTCTGACATGGTGAGAGGATTGGTTCCTTCCATGGTCATATATAAGTGTTGTGCCCTTCTGACATGGTTAGAGGATTGGTTCCTTCCATGGTCAGATGTAAGAGCTGTGACATGGTGAGAGGATTGGTTCCTTCCATTGTCAGATGTATGTGATGATTCCACATCCAGCATGAAAAAGGGCTGGCTCTATGAAGACATATCTAGTATGAAAAAGGACTAGCTCTATGTGGATTCCACATCTAGCATGAAAAAGGGATGGCTCTGTGAAGACACATCTAGTATGAAAAAGGACTAGCTCTGTGTGGATGCCACATCTAGTATGAAAAAGGATTAGCTCTGTGAAGACTCATCTAGTATGAAAAAGGACTAGCTTTGAGTGTGTGCCACATCTAGTATGAAAAAGGACTAGCTCTGTGAAGACTCATCTAGTATGA
>LPNX010390977.1:46322-63628 GCA_001517045.1 Pseudotsuga menziesii
TTAGTATGAAAAAGGACTAGCTCTCTGTGTGTGCCACATCTAGTATGAAAAAGGACTAGCTATGTGAATACTCATCCAGTATGAAAAAGGAATAGGTATCTGTGTGTTCCACATCTAGTATGAAAAGGGACTAGCTCTATGATGATACATCCACTATGAAAAATTATTGGCTCTATAGATGTACATCCAACATGAAAAAGGGATGGCTCTGTAGAGATTCCTATGATGAGAAGAATCAAGAGATAGCACCCATGATGATAACCCAGTGATGATCTAGATTGAGTGATGATGATGCAACAGTTATGATCCAGATCCAATGATGATGATGCAGCAGTTATGATCCAGATCAAGTGATGATCCAGATCAAGTGATGATCTAGATCCAGTGATGATGTCCAGTGATGATCTAGATCGAGTGATGATCTAGATCAAAAGATGAATATTACTTAAAGATGAAGATGACTTGAAGATGAAGAAGACTTGAATATGACAAGGACTCAATGATGATCAAGAAGATATAGAGAAGAAGACTTGTGCTGAAAATTGTGTCAAAAGAATACCTTCTTAGTTAAGAGGGAGTGTTGATGTATATGTAACTTCAGAATGTATTTCACTTGTATTTCTTATATATTGTAACCCAATGTTTATTCTGGAATGTAATTGAGTCATGTCATGCCCTGATGTTGCTATCGAGAATATCTATAATGTAAACAAGTCATGTCAAGTCATTGTGGTAACCCTCCTATTGTCTAAGGGTTAAAGTCCCCACAGTTTCGGGGCACTAGGGTTATTAGACTCTCCTAGAGAGGTCGGCCCTAGTAGGGTTTTAGTCATGTCAGGATTAGTATAAATAGAGAGCTGGACTCTATATTTAGCACACATCTCATACACACTCAAGTGTAGTGCATAGTTGAGGAAGGAGAAGACATTGGGGCTAGATACAAAAAAGGTTAATCCTGTCAAGAGATCACTTACTATTTTGGGTTCTACTTTTGGTGTTGATTCTATCTATGAGGAAGCTATGGGGTTTTCATGATTTATGGTTTCCCCAAGGATAAACACTGTGCTCATTGTCTCTTTTATTTGATTGTTGTACTTGTTATTCTCTCAATTAAAGATCCTAATGTATTTCTAGCTTAATGATGAAATTCTAACAATGAATGCTTTGGAGCATGTGTTTTGCATCCACACCCGTAATGTCATCTCCTATTCCCCTCCATCTATGATGAGGGAAGCCTTCAGGCCACCATGGTCCTACATCTGCATGCATATGATAGGATGTCACTATGTGTTGTCATGCAAAAACATGTCTTTTTGACTCCATATATCAAAAAACACAAATAAATTAAATAACTCAAAAATCTTAAATAGAGGGTTGGGATTCATTACCAATTTCACCGTATGCCGATCCTGGTGGTAGTGACATGTCGGGGCCTCCCCAAAAATTTATCACCACATAGAGGTAATCATCAATGCCAACTATCTGTCGCCGCCACCATGGAAAGAAATCAGCTGGATAGGGGTTGGACACCCCACCTCCACCTAGTCTGCGCATCACATCTACCCAACATTGTTGGGCCGGATCTTGAACCCCATGAAGAGGAACATCAACTCTAGGGCTCAATCCCGAAACACGCTCGAAGGAAAATGTGCTCAGTATGCTACTGAAACTGAAGTTTTGTAATCTGCCCATCTTGCACTAGCTGAGCTGGTGCTTCATGTTGCCCAATAGTGCAGTGCTCCAATCATAAACTATGGGTCTAACGCACTCCAATGCATAGAACATCAGGGGCCGCAAGGCCTGGTGGAGTGATTCTAGCTTTGATATCTTGCCCAGTGTCAGTAGTATGGCCTTTAGGCCTAGCACCTATATGGAGTTAGTTGGGATCTGACTCTCGACCTTCTCCGTGTCCGGATAAAAATACATTGATATATACTCATCTATAGTGATTCCACCTCCGGGCCCGCAAGAACGTAGGTTTACCACTTCCCCTCATCGAGAAAGTCCAGTAATAAAGTATATGTCCTCCACTTCTATTGTGAGGGACATCCCATCTATCTAGAAAGACTCTGAGTCAGGATCCCAGTAGTCTACTAGCATCTGCAACAGTCTTGGCTTGGCCCTCAAGCCACCAAGACACCAAAACTTATAGAGCCCACATGCATGAATAGCTTGTTGTGCCATTAGATCACCTCGTACTGCTTCTTCGACATCCCCATGCTCACCTTCCCTCCATTCTAGAACCATCCTGCACATTTAATTCAAGTTTGGGTCATTAGATATCTTCAAAAACCTTGAGTGCAGCTGCATACACGACTGTTTGCTAAATAGCCGCGTATGTACGTGAATTTGAGGGATTTTTTTGCATATATCTAGCACTCGATTTCTGCATGGGCCATGGCGCATAACTTAGGATGGCCTAGAAATCAAATTGGACCATGGAAAATTGGAAAATTTACATGAAAATGACTGAGCAAGGAACAGGAAATTACCTGAAAAAAACGGTGTCAGATTCCGCTTGTTGGATCTCCCAGAATTTGCGTTGGAAGTTCTAAGCTCAATTGGGTAAAAATTTCAAATGTTATATAATGTTTTGAATTTTTTACTATTTATAGAAATTTTTCAAATTTTTGAAAATTTTTACCCCCTTTTCTATAGTTTTGGACCTTTTTTTACTAATATATGATGTAGGAGACCATTTTGAGTGTTGTTTTGACCATTGTTTTGGCCTGTTCATGCTGATTTAAGGTAGCACCTCTAAACTGGCATATAGGTTAGGTTTCACCACCGTTTGCATGTTGCATGAACTTATGACCATTTCATTATAACCGTAGGTACGAACCCATTATATCTTGTCACGGAACCTTCTTGTTGTTTTAGAAGTGGCATGATTAGAATGGTAGAGCTTGACCTTACATGGGTACCCTAGTTAGCTCCTTATTTGAATTTGGTGTGGGAGTCTATTGTATAGTATTGCCATGACATTTCGCAAGAGCATAATACTCCTCTTGATCTTTTGCTGGCCTGTTTCCCCCAGTCTCCCTTATGTCAAGTTGTAATTGCATTATCATGAGCTTTTCCTACCTCATTGAGCCTTATGCCAGCTTTCCTGACTTTAAGTATCAGCCATATAGCTCGAGCTTATCTCATGTCTAGCCACACAGAGCCATTTTATTTATCCTTTGCAGCTTGATACCTTATTTTCACCGTGAGGGGACTTTCCCCGGAGTATCATTATCCTACACATGTATCCTTGCATTGAGCATAGGTATGTTCCACTGCTTGGAACTAGTTTTTTTTCCCATTTGACACTTGTCTCCTCCTATTATGTAACTTTAAAGCAGTTTTATTCTTTTTCAATCTTTTCAAATATTTGAATAAGTCCAAAAATTAAAAAACCAAAAAGCCGAACAAGGAAAGATGTTATCTTTGGCAGCAGTCGAGTTGTGTCGCCTTCGAACAGAGCACTGTATATCACATCCATTGGTTGGGTAATAGTTTGACTTTAGGAGCTGTACTCATTTATCTGAGTTTGTCTCCACTAATTGGTTAAGCTTCCAGTCCCTATGGAGCCTCTGTCGATGCCTCCTGTGTCACAAAGATGTCCCAGTTTTGCATATCAATTCTATGCTTCCTACACTCAGTCACCATTCACCTTTATTCTCTTGTTCGAAGGAAGTTGAAACCTAAGTCAGCCATTCCTCAGTTATCTTGACTTTGCATGTCAGCCATTCCCCGTACAATTACTAGTTCGTGCACCTTATGATCGAGTCCTTCCACATTATACAAATTTTTTAAGTACCTCATGTTGGATGATGGGGTATGCCTTAATACCCTCCTTCTAGTGGATTTCATCCCATTTAATTCAAATCATTTATTCTAGAATAGGAATCTAGAGTCATTTTTGAGTGCCTTAAGACTTGCAGTCATCAGTGGCAAGTTCTCTCGCCATTGACAATTTTGGGAATACATCAATGTCCCCTGATCGATGGATTCTCTCAAGTGTTCAAACTCAACACATTTATTCACATTTTTTAGTTTCCACTCTAGTACCTTGATTCCCATTTTCATTATCAGTGGGTGATCTTGCATCTATTAATGATATACATCAATGACCGGTAATCAGACGATGTACTACTATGTTCGACCTCGACACCTCTATTCACATAGTAGGACATGTACTCGTAGCGGTTTGTGTAGAAGACCTTCCAGATTGGTGGCATCTCTTATATTCTACCTCCTTGAAAATGTCAGTGTTCATGAGATTTCAACTCTTCTGAGTTGATTCCAGTATATGTCAGACATTTCCAGCCATTATGGAGATCTTGATCCATTATATATCTTCAGCCTTCATGGAGATCATGATCCTTTGTATATCTTCATCATGGAGATTTTGATCTATTTATATTGTACGTGGCGATGACCACATATGTCATATTGTATCATGCCTATTCATGGCCATTGTACTCTTATGTATCTAGGATTACTATATGTATTTGCAGTTATGTGTAGAGTTGTATCATTGTATAGTGTTGATTGGATGGTTGGTTCTTCCACTGAGTTCTTCATCACTTCACTTCTGGGATGGACTTATAATGTATTTCGGCCATCATATGACCCCTATAACCTCACACATTAGGGGCCATCTGTTATATTTGATTTTACCACACCTGGTGAATCACACTTTTATGGCCTTCCCTATCCCTCTATAGACTCCTTATACCCCATGGACCATTTTTGTTCCTTTGATGTTTCCAAGATCATCCCTAGAAACATTCTAAAATTACTATATGCGACTTTTAAACCCTTTATCGCGTACATATGCGGGTTTGACCTCTAAAACCGCGTACATCGGGATGTGCGCAAAAGGCCAAATTCTTTTGGAGTTTTTCTTAATGTGAATCTCACTCACTTGTCTCCTGGCCTTCCATATGCCTTGAGATCACTTGGATTCGACCTTTCATTACCCCATTGAAGAGCTATATAAGGAACCCTTTGGATACATTGAAGAGATATATAAGGAACCTTTTGGATACATTGAAGGCATATGAGGAATTGAAAGCAAGAGAACTATAGTCCATTGTTGCCGGAGCTTATACTTGAGTCTGCATCCCTTTGTCCCTTGGAGCACTTTTGTGTTCTTCCCAAGCTTACCTTTTGCTTGTCAGCTTGCTATCGAGAGATGGAGGATTGAAGTGGTGGAGGCTCAAGTGGGGGACTCAGTTTCTTTGATTCATAGATCTGCTGACAAAGGTTGTCTCTATTGTAATCTCTGTTTTATATTAATAGAAATATATTTTCATGTCCAATAATGTGTATTTGAATGATTATTTTATCCATGGATGATTTCAAATGCTTATATGTTATTGATTATATATGCTAGAGTAGAGATAACACAATTATATATAGAATGCTTGTCTTGTTTATTGAATGTTGAGGAAGCAATTTATCAATCAAGCTGAACTTCGAAAGCTCAACAGGGATCTACATCAACCGTCCGGAATAAGGTACAAATCGAGATCCTTTAGTGTTAGTTCTTTGGTTTCTCTTGCATATAGGAAAGGATTGATTTCTGGAGTCAAGCTATCTATTATGGTACCCTAAGCCATAGGAATTTCTCTTCATAACAGAAGTACTTTTTAATGTCTAGCAGCCAAGATTCTTCTTCTTCTCCGGTCCTTGTTTCCCTATCAAAGATGGTAGGCTTGATCTTTTTAAATTACCTTTCTAAGTGGTTGATTTTCCTTTTACTGGCCCAGTTGGCTTGATTCACAGATTTTTGAATTCTATTGGAGGAACTACCTTTTATTTCAACACTTTCCCCAACATTCGGGTCCCTCCCAATCTTTGTTTGGGGTGTTTTCCCATTATTCTTGTCTTGCAAACTTTGTAACAACATCTAATTAATATCCTGCTTCTTTTATGGAGCCCTTTTTAACTGCTCATTATCTACCTTAAAACTTTGTATCTCTATGATCAAGCTCCTCATTATTTCCAGTACTTGATTGGCTTCAAATTGCTCTTGTTCTAGTTGTGTTGTGCATGGTGTTGGTGCACCTTCTTTAGGTCGATCTACATTCTCACTTTGTGAGGCCATTGTTGAATCCTATTATAGAACAATTTTGCATGTGCACAAAACATTCCAAACACAAATTGTGATGGTTAGAACAAAGTTTTTCATAATTCAATGGAACTAGATGTTTCTAAAAGGTGATAGGGTTCAAGCCAGTAGATCTGATACCATATGTAACATACTCATATAACCTACTAAAATGCATAGGTAAAAAAACAATTCTTCACACAAAAATAGGGCATGAGTCATATTATCTCATTCATTCTTAGGCTTAAATGTCTTGTTAAATAGTCCTTCCACAACAAACATTCACTTCCACAAATCCGCCCTGCGGATTGTGGAAACAAGCACCATTATATCTTTTTACCCTTCCGCAACTCTGCTTCTGCGGTGTGGATTGCATATTGTGTGACTCTTTGTCTCTTTACAATTTTCTTCACTTTCTGCTTTCCACAATGCATGTTGCGGAAACACATACAATCCTTATATTTTAATTCTCAGTTTCTTCTTTCCGTAATGCAAATTGTGAGTTGTAGAAAACCCTTAACTTCTTCAAAGTTAAATTCTGCTTTTCATTTTCCGCAATGCAGATTGCAAAAATCCATTATATATTCTTTATATTTTAACCCTTTCTTCATTTCTGCGAAGTGGATTGCGGGTTGTGGAAATGCTCCCATTTCTTATGAACTTTTACTTTGTTTCCACCTCCGCAATGCCAATTACTGGATGCAGAAACACTCCAATTCCTTATAATTTTTTACTCTATTTCCTATATTATTTTCTTCGATGAAACCAAGGGGTTTCCAACCTTTGATGGCCTCACCACCTTAGGCTAAGTACATCATTTAAGTTAGGTTCAGACTTAGGGATTCTACAATGGTGTTCAGTGCCCAATTTCTCAAGAAGCTTTAGCAGCCATGCTCCCCTTCACAGTTTCACCCTCCCTTAAGAATTTAAAGCATTATACCAAAACCTCCCTAATATGGAAAGAGTATATACTTAGTAAAGCACTTATACTTCCTTACAGGGGGTCCCTTACACTGGGAATTAACAAGGAAATCATGAAGCATCCACATAACTCTTTGCAGAAATAATATTTCACCATTAGATAAATCATATTACCAAATGCAGGTCACAGTCATTCAATCAAAGAATGAATATTACACCAACTCAGGAGCAATATTTTGTCTAGGTATCTAAAACTGGTATTTATCATTTCATTGAAATTGAACACACACATTACGCACAAACAGATATACCCTGAGCTCAATATATTTTTGGAACATAAACATAGTAATGGATCATATTTGCAAAGTGAGCCACAATGAAAAAGAGAACAACCATGTTCCACTCAATCATATATTCGGCACATATCTTCTCTGTCCTCGCCCCCGAGCTAAACTATGCATGCCAAGAGTGGAGATATCTAACCTCATGTTTGGTATTCCAATGAGAAATCACCTTCCTAACACAAAGTGCTCACATGACAATTATTTCTTTCAACTCTTCCCTAAGTAATCCCCAAGGAATCCCTGTCAACCACTGTGCCATTTTTCCCCAGGGTCTGTTTGATCTTATTTTTGTAGCTACGGTCCATTCTCCATTGAATTCCCATCAACCACTGATCTCTTATTTCCCCAAGGTCCATCCAATGCCATTAAGAAATTCTGACGGCTGGTGTATTTCCCTGAGGTTTACTTCTCTGCATACCCCCTCTTGCATGCATAGTCCACTCTTTTAACATCGTTGTCCCCCTTGTTCAATATTTCATTAAAGGTAAAATGTATCGATTACAACTGTCCTCTAGGGACCATTTGGGAAGATTCCATAATAATCCAAAATCATTAAAATACAATCGTCATTCAAATATTACAAAACAATGTTTATCAATTAGGGGATATTACATCGACATCCCCTTATTGCAACGATGTCCACAGTGTTCTTAGTCTTTCTCGACTAGTTCTGGAAATAAACCTGGGTACCTTTTTCACAAAACTTCCTCTAGTTCCCAAGTCGCCTCATCCTGGATAAAGTGCTTCCATTGCACCTTAACTCAAGCAATGATCCAATTAATAATTTTTGTTTCTTTCCTATCCAGAATGCGAAAAGGTTCCACTTGAAATTCTCCTTCTAGTTCCACTTGCACCACATTCCAAGCAATGAAATTAGTGGAATCATGTATATATTTCTTCAGTAATAAAATATGAAAAACATTATGAATTCTCAAATGCACTGGAAGAGAAATATTGTATTCCAAATATCCAATCCTTTCCAAGATTTGAAAAGGTACACAAATTCATGGTGCTAATTTGGTACAGCTTCCAAATTTAAGGGAACTCTTTTTGGGCTTGATCGAAGTTAAACATGATCTCCAACAAAAAATTATTTATGCCGTATTCAAGTCAGCATAAATATTTTTGCAACACCGTTCCACCTTCAAGTTTTTTTGTACCTCTCAAACAATTTGTTCCATGTCTTGTAACATTTCAGGTCCTACTATCAAACGATCCATAGGGCTATCCCAACTAGCCAGGGTAATACACTGCTTCCCATACAAGATTTCAAATGGGCTCATCTTTGTTGAGGCCTGATAACTGTTATTGTATGCAAACTCTAATATATGCAAATAGCCTTCCCACTTCGTGGGACTCTCCATGACATACATCCTTAGCATATCTTCGATAACTTGGTTCGTTCGTTCTATTTGTCCATTTGTTTCAGGGCGATAGCTAGTGCTAAACTTTATCTTGGTTTCTAACCCTATCATCAATGATTTCCAAAATTTTCATGTAAACTTGACATCCTGGTTTGAAATTACCATCTTTTGGTACTCCATGAAGTTGAAATAATTCCCTCACGAATATTTCTGCAACATTGAAAACCTTATAAGTTGACTTCACATGAATAAAATGAGTAGACTTGCTTAATTTATCTACTACAACCTTTCCATTCGGGAAATGACAAAGGTTGTAGCAAACCTGCTAGATGTTGATGTTTATCTTTCACCTGTTGACATTCCAAATAGTTAGACAGATAATCAACTAAATATGCCTTTAATTTGGGCCAAAATAATTTCTTTCTGAGGGATGTTATCATCTTTTTGTATCGAGGGTACCCTGCATAAGGGTTTTTTGCATTTCATTTAGAATAAACAATTTTAAATATGCATCATTGGGCATGTACACTCTCCCTTTAAACCAAATTAAACCTTTCTGGTCTACTTTGAATTTTGTCCCATTCAAGTTTACCTTGTCTTTCAACAACTTATTCAGTAAATTTTCATACTCACAATCCTAGATGCTGGTTGTTTTTATTCTGCTCATCATATCACATTCTGGTTGGCTCATAGTGGTCACATATACTTCGTGAGTTCATCGACTAAGTGCATTAACCACCCTATTTTCCTTACCCTTGATATGATTTACTTCAAAATCAAATTCACTTAAGAAGGCCATCCATCTTTCTTGTTTGGCATTTAAACCAGGATGAGAAAACGTATTCTTTACGCAGGTGTTTTCTGTCAATAAAAGGAACTTCTTCCCTAACAGGTAGTGATGCAACATTTTTAAGGCATGCAATACTGCTGCCAATTCTATGCCATGCACTACCTAATTCTCTTCATGCTCTTTCAATTTGTGAGATTCGTAACATGCCACATGCCCTTCTTGAGATAATACTCCCGCCAATCCCTCCTTACTAGTATATGTACAGACTGTGTAGTCTTTATAGGAGCCAGCCACCTTTAATATTGGAGCCATGGTTAACAATCTTTTTAAGTTTTTAAAACTCTCCTGACACTTCTAGGACCACATAAACTTTACTCCTTTCTTTTGTAAGGATTTAATGGGATAGGCTATCTTTGAGAATCATAGGATTGATCTATGGTAGTAATTGGTGAGTCCGATGAAATATTGAATGTCAGTGACATCTTTAGGCATAGGCCATTTTGAAAGAGCCTTTATATTTTGTGGATCTACCATGATCCCATTTTCGGAGATGACATGACCTAGGTACTGAATTTATTTCTTAAATAATTCACACTTCTTGAATTTAGGATACAATTGGTGGTCTCATAAGGTCTGTATCACAACTCCCAAGTGTTGTTGATGTTCTTCCTCCGTCTTGGAGTAGATTAGGATATCATCAATGAATATTAGCACAAACTAATCTAGGTACTTGTTGAAAATGTTTTTCATTAGACACATGAATGTAGTAGGGGAATTGGTTAAGCCGAAAGGAATCCCTACAAATTCGTAGTGTTCATATGGGGTCCTGAAGGCTGTCTTATTAACATCCTCTTCCTTAACCCGATCTGGTGAATTCCAGACTACAAATCTAACTTGGAGAAGATTTTAGCTCCCCCTACCTAATCAAACAAATCATTAATCTGAGGCAGATGATACTTTTTCTTGATGGTCACTTTATTTAGTTGTATGTAATATATGCTAAGTTTTAGAGTCCCATCCCTTTTCTTAACAAATAGAACTGGTGCTCCCTAAGGAGAAACACTAGGTCTGATGTTACCCTTATCTAGCAGTTCCTGTAACTGAATTTTCAATTCGGTTAACTCAAGGATGCTCATACAGTAAGGCATCTTAGATAACGGTGCATACCCATGCATAATCTCAATGGAGAATTCTATTTCTCATGGAGGGGGTAGTCTTGGAATCTCTTCTGAAAACATGTACATGAACTCTCTTAAGACTGGGTTGTCCTTTACATGTGTTTGTCCTTTATTAAGGAGCATGTCAGTGACCCACACCATATAAAGCTTACAACCCTTTCTCATACACTTCTTTAATTGTATGGAAGAAATTTGTCTCGAGGATATAGGATTACTAACACCTTCTACAGTCCTAACAATTAGATCCTCAGCCACATAAGTAAAGGTTTTATCAAAACAATTCAATATTACTTTATACTTTGCTAACCAGGCCATGCCAATAATAATATCATATGATCCTAGAGTAAAAACATTCAAATTAATCCTAGTCACATGATCCAGTATTTTAACTTCACAATCAGCAATAAACCTAGTTACCTTTCGGTTTTCTCTAGTGGTCAGTTAAACTAACCATATTTTTGCATGCCTTACCTTGGTGAGCTAGAAGTTCTCCATCATTTTGGGAGTGATGTAACTCACTGTATCCCTTGGATCAATCAGTATAGAAAGTTTTTAGTTAGAAATAGTACTTTCAATCTCCACAATCAGAGATTGATGATCTCGCTGTCGATTTTCAAGGGATGCGTCAATCTGGTGGAAACTTTTGCCAACTTCCTATTGTCACCCCAACAACTCCCTTTGATTTTGCAAAATAAAGGGGCCCTTATTAAGAATTTTGTAAATACTGAGTTTGGTGTTCTTTTATTTTTATCTTCCTTGATTTAGTTAGTTGTTTGACGATCTCCTTTATTGATCCTTGACTTTACACACTACTTATTCTTTGGTTTGGTTTTCATTTTGTGAGGATTGTGCGATTTTACTGATTTTTGTGGTTTTAGTTTTGGGTCTTTAAGGAAGCTCAAGAAAGATTGTTTTCTCTTATTGGAACTTGTTTGAGTTAACGTCATGCCTTAGTTTTTTTTCATCTTATCAACATAAGTCTTCGACAAGTTTCTCAAAATTTCTATCTTTTGTACTTTATTCTTTAAGATGACATTTTAATGGATTGACATAAATTAGTTAACCACTTAATATGATCCACATCTTAAAGGACATATTTAAAGTTAAGAGAAGGGACCAAGATTTCTCATTTGGAGTAAAATATTGTTTTATTTTATTTAAAATAATAATAATAATAATCATAATTATCTTTATCAAATATTTTCCTTGATTTGTTCATTTAAATAATGTATTAAGATTTAAAATTTTAAAAAATTATCAATTAATAAAGTTGAATTTTCTTTTATTTGTTCATTTAAAAAATGTATTAAGATTTAAAAAATTTAAAAATTATTAATTAATAAAGTTGAATTTTTTTTCATTGATTAAATAAAAATGCATACATTATTCCATATAAAGTGTTAGAAGAAATTCTATATACAATGTTTCTTTAATGCAACAACTCAATTTTTATGATATGATAATCTTTTGACAACTCAAATGAGAATTATCGACTAATTGACAATAACGTGTTATTACATGGAATTTTGTTATCTTGGAAAAGAGAAAGGAAACAATTCTTGATAAAGTTTTTCTTATTCCAATAAATATATGATCCCTTTATTATAAAAGTGCATTGATTATTCATTTATGAAATTGAGATATAGTTATATTCATTTATGAAATTGAGATATAGTTATAATAGATACTTTTCTTCTTCCATTTTATAATAATGTGGTATCAACGTGTTATGTTATTATATATATTTTATGACTTCGCTTAGTTATGCTCGAATATCAAGACATTGAAATTTTTGGTGTTATATTGTCACGTATAAGGAAGAAGAAGTAAGATTGCATTTTATTGTTCTTACTTAGTCATTTGAATAAAAAATTTCGTTCTTGCATTTAAATTTTTATGTTTATCTATCTAGAATGTCTAATTTTATTGAATTTGATTGTCTTGAACAATTTATAGTCTAATGTAATTAGCAATTTAAAATAGATCAATAATTACTTTGTTAATTATTTGGTTTTTTTTAAAGGTAGTGCTTAAAAAATTACAATTTATTTTAATTTCTTTAAAATAAATTGTAATCAAATCATACTTTTCATACCTCAGACTTATGTAGATTTATGTATTAATCATGCTCCCGATAGGTTAGGTAGAGTAGAAATAGGTTATTTCTAAATTAGTTTTATAAATCTGTGCCATATAGCAAATGTTAAATCTGTATGTTTTTGTGTTTTTCTTTAAATTTGTATTTCAAATTAATTTTAGTTTCATTTTTTATCTGAAATGAGACTCTCCCTAAGAGAGAACAATTAGATACAATTGTTGGGAATAATTTAGTAGTTTTAGTTAAATTTCATAGTTAATAAGTTGATTAGTTTAGATTAGAAGTTAATATAGGATCTACTTTTGCTAAGTTTAAGTGGTTGTATACTTCTTAAAAGGATAAAAACTTGGATAGTAGCAGGACTATAAACCTGTGAGATTCAGCTAACCCAAACATAGAGGGGGCTGCTATAAGCAACTTGTGTGGGTTGAATCTCCTCTGTTGGCCTTAGGCAGAAAATACGGCCAACACTTCCCCAACAGTGGAAGCTTCTTGCAAGCTGTGAAAAACCTTATTTGATTGGTTGAGGAGTTCCCAGTTCCTTCGTAAATGGGGCTCTCCACATTCCCAACACTTTAGGGGTTCTTTAGGGGCTCTAACAGTCCCTTTGGGTCCAAGGTTCACAGGCTTATTGTTCTTCTGAGGAAACTGCTCATTTCTTTTGTAGGAGTTTCCTTGTAGGTTCCTTGGCACTTTTCTAAAGGGTGAGGGATGGAATCCCTTCTTCCTATGGTTGAAATTTTCCCGTTCCTTATCCTTCCAGGCCTGGTCATTTCTTTGTTTGTATTTTTCAAAGCACAACCTTTCCTTTATTAAGAATTTATGCAAGTTTTGGGGTTTTCAAATTCAATCCGATCCTTATAAGACTGCGACAAACAAATTAAGAATCGTTGCACTCTCACCTTTTCTTCCTTAATATAGGGCATGAAGCACAACAGATATAGAAATTTGTTGCTGAGGTTTTTCATATCCATTTGGATGATTTTTAGTTCATAAAATTCCTTTGTCTTTCATGCATAGTAGTTTTCTGACAAACACTGCTTCTTGAAGAACTTCTTAAACTCCGACCTTTCCAGGTTCTTTTGTTTTAATCCCTAGGAGATCTTCATATCCTGCCACCAAATATTAACGTTCCCCTTTAGGTTGTAGATGGACATCCTCACCTTCATGTTTCTGTAGTAATTGTAGATTTGGAAGTACTTTTTAATGTCTAGCAACCAACTTCTACTTCTTCTTCGGTCCTTGATTCCCCGTCAAAGCTGGTAAGCTTAATATTTTTAAATTACCCTTCCAAGTGGTCGATTTTCCTTTTACCAACCCACTGGGATCGATTCTCATATTTTTGAGTTCTATTGGAGGAAATTTCTTTTCTTTCAGCACTTTTCCCAACTTTCGGGTCCCTCCCAATCTCTATTTGGAGTTTTTCCCCAATATTCTTCTCTTGCAAACTTTGTAATGATATCTAATTAATCTCCTAATTCTTTTCCTTATCCCTCTTTAGTTTCTCATTATCTGCCTTAAAAAATTGTATCTCTATGATCAAGTTCCTCATTTTTTCCAATACTTGACCGACTTCAAAGTGATTTTGTTCTGGTTGCATTGTGCATGGTGCTGGTGCACCTTCTTCAGGTCAATATGCATTCTCACTTTGTGAGGCCATTGTTGTACCCTGTTACAAAATAATTTTGAATGTGCAGAAAACATTCCAAACATAAATTGTTATGGTTAGAACAAAGTTTTCCATAATTCAGCAGAACTAAATGTTCCCAAAAGGCGACAGGGTTCAAACTTGCAAATCTGATACCATATGTAATATACCCATATAACCTACTAAAATGCATATGTAAAAAAAAATTATTCACACAAAAATAAGGCATGAGTCATATTATCTCATTCATTCTTAAGCTTAAATGTCTTTTTCAATAGTCCTTCTGCAACAAACATTTGTTTCTACAACAAACATTCACTTCCGCAAATATGCCTATGCAATGCGGATTGCAAATTGCGGAAACGACAATCATTATATATTTTTACCCTTCTGTAACTCCGCTTCCTCAATATAGATTGCAGACTACGAGACTATTTGACTCTTTACAATTTCCTCCACTTTCCGCTTTCCACTTTCGCAATGCAGATTGTGGGTTGTGAAAAACCCTTAACTTCTTCACATTTAAATTCCGCTTTCTTCTTTCCACAATGCAGATTTTGGATTGCATAAATCCATTATATATTCTTTATATTTTAACCCTATTTTCACTTTCGCAAAGCAGATTATGGGTTGCGAAAATGCTCCCATTCCTTAAAAAAATTTACTGTGCTTCCACCTCCACAATGCGAACTATAGGATTTGGAAACACTCCAATTCCTTATAAATTTTTACTCTATTTCCTATGTGATTTTATTGGATGAAACCAAGGGGTTTCCAACCTTTGATGGCCTCACTACCTTAGGCTGAGTACGCTATTTAAGTTAGGTTCAGGCTTAGGGATTCTCTAATGGTGTTTAGTGTCTAGTTTCTTAAGAAACTTTATCATCCATGCTCCCCTTAATGGTTTCACCATCCCTTAATAATTTAAGGTATTATACCGAAATTCCCTAAGCTGGAAAGGGTCTATACTCAGTAAAGCAGTTAGAATTCCTTATAGGGGGTCCCTTACAATGGGCATTAACAAGGAATTCATGAAGCATGCACATAACTCTTTTAAGAAATAATATTTCATCATTAGAACAATCATATTACCAAATTCAAGTCACTGTCATTCAAACAAAGCATAAATATTACACCAAATCATAGCAATATTTTGTCTAGCACTGATCTTCTATGCCCTCAATCACCCCCGAGCTAAACTATGCATTCTAAGAGTGGAGATGACTAACCTCAGGTTCAATATTCCAGTGAGAAATCACTTTCCTAACATAGAGTGCTCACATAGCAAGTATTTCTTCTAACTCTTTCCTAACACAAAGTGCTCACACACCAAGAGTTCATTCTTTTCGAGCATACTCAACAACGTCCTGCCTCCTCACATATGCCCTCTTATAGTTTGGTTTCCTAGGTCTTACTTTTAATCTATTATCCATTCCCTAAGGAATCCCTACCAACCAATGTGCCCTGATTTCCCCAGGGCCTGTCCGATATTTTTGTAGCTATGGTCATTCTCCATTGAATTCCCAGTAACCACTGTGCCCTAGTTTTCCCACGGTCTTCCCAACGCCATTAAGGAATTCCAAAACTTTGTGTACTTCCTCGAGGTTTACTATTCTACGTCCCCCCTCTTGCCTGCATAGTCTCCTCTTTTAACATGGCTTCCCCTCCCGTTCAAAATTTCATTAAAGAAAAAATGTATTGATTACAATTGTTGTCCAGGAACCGTTTGGGTGGATTCCAGAATCAACCCAACTCATTAAAATACAACCATCATTTAAATATTACAAAATAATGTTTATAAATTGGGGGATATTATAGTGGCTAAAGAATATTGATATGCGGGACTCAAAACTCTTTACCCTCAATCATTGTCCAAGTGATCATGCTCTCCATTTTTGTAGCGAATTCAAAAGGCATGTCATAATTATTCATCTTCTGGAAAATCCCATTTTAGTAGAAAAGTATCATAACAAACTCCAAACCATGCATTCCATGGAGGAAATATTGAAGGATTAGCAGGATTTGGGTCTAAACAAGAATGCACTTATGCTTGTACTCAATGATGCCAAGAAAAAACTAACAAATACAAAGTTTTTGCTGGAGTTGAGTGTTTTGCGGCACATTGTGCATTTATCCTAGTGTTTGACATAATTAGTTGGCCAAATATTATTTTCCTAAACATCCTCATCTTTTATATTTTTTCTAGCAAATGAAGGAACAACCAAGCTACTAGGTTGTACTAGGCCCACATTCCACCACTTCTGGAAATAAGAAAATTTTATTGCACTCTATTTGTAACATGAACATCATGATATTTTTACATAAATACTAGTATGCAAGGGATTATTTTGTTGCATTCTATCTGTAATATGAGCATCATTATATTTTTACATAAATACTAGTATGTAGGGGATTATTTTGTTGCATTCTATCTATAATATGAGCATGAAGAGGTTGTTGCATCAAAATTAGTATGCAAGATTATTTTGTTATATATGAATATATGTTATACATGAACCTCTACACCTTTAATGACCAAGAAAGCAAGGACTGCAATAGCTATAGTCATGATGATTATGGATGGACCATTGACACTTTTATACTTAGAGAATAAATTTATCAAACTCTCTCATAAATATATTCACAGGTAGGAAAGAATATTAAGAATATTGTAATTGGATCATTCCAATGGTGTAGGAGATGTTGAACATAATGATTTACTTAGAGTGGAACATGTTGAAGGTTACCATGATCTCTCTACAAAGACAAAGGCCTATTTTTCTACGATAGTAGCAAAATGGGATGCACATTTATGTGTTATGGTTTATGATGATGTGCATGTTAATTTAGGTACTAATCCCTT
>LPNX010390994.1:11840-33655 GCA_001517045.1 Pseudotsuga menziesii
TACTTATAACTTACAAAACCTATGTTGATGAGTTCTGAGTACATAAAATGCACTAAGTGTTAAAATACTTTTATCAAAGCTAGGTGATATTACTTTAGCCACCTAGCCACTAAGAAAAGGGATGATTGCACAATGCTGGAAAATATTAACCATTAGCACATGCATACATCATCCAACATCTCTTGCAAACCATCATACCATCAACATAACCACAAATATATCAAAATATCTCACCATGAGATCCTACAAGGTTGGTCCATGTGAAAATATCACAAATGAAATCCTCACAATATCAAGGGATATTAGTCTATGGAATATGTGCACTCATGAGATATCTTTCTTAGTTGGTGGTTGACCTCAATCGCTAAGTGTTCTTCCATTGGGTGTTGGAGATCTCATGCAATATCAAGGGACATCGTTCAATGATGAATATGCATACATGAGATATATTTCTTAGTTGATGATTGACCTTAGTTGAACATTGGCTTAGTGGCCTTCTATTTGGTGTTAGACATCTCTTTCCTAGATGGTGAACACACTTCATGATGGCCACATGGAGCTTGATTCAATTTGTGGGAAAAATAACTATAAGTGACATAGAGTATTGTACATTATTGGGGAGGGACTCGAGCGCTAGATACCACATGGCATCTTGGGTTCATATTTAAAGGATCGAAGATGACTCTAGAACAGTTATGGCTTCGAAAATGTTCTTACGCAGTAGAGCAATTTTTTTATATGGATTTTGTTGAGGCTAAAGATGGAGTGATCTTGAATTATATAGCTACATCACCTTGGAATAATTATTGTGCATGACATCATAATTGGATGTCGACACTTGTACTCTATATTTGAAGTTCTCACTTGTGTAAGACATAATGACACATATAGAATGGTTGTAAGGGTTGGTTCCCACATATTATTGTGTGCATTCTTTAGCTCTCTTATAAATAAAGGAAAGATAGAGTATTTCATTAACATGAATTTTGTGTTCATTCTTCTTCACTACAAAGTAGAGATATGGTCAAGAATATGAGAGAACTTGCCCTCTCTCTCTCTCTCTCTCTCTCAAGAATATGTACTTGTTTTTATCTCCTTCTTAGGAACTAGTATTTTTTGGTCTTCTTGGAGTTTATTGGAGCTTCTTTAAGTTCTATGATTAAAGTTTTACGATTGGTTGTTGAAGAATAGAGTTTTGGGGGAAAACATGAGGTGGAATTGTGAAGAAGAGAGAAGATGACATCTTTCCTTGGAGATAGTGTTGGAGGGATTATTGTACTTTATCTTCTTCGTGGATGATTCGTAAAATGTCATGGATATTCCATGGAAAATCTTACAAATTAGTTCTTTAAATATGTTATTTCCACTAAATATTAAATAACTAGAACTAAAAGTAAAATGACTAGAGAAAATAAATACACAATCCACACAATAACATAGGATTTATCTTCGAAAAACTCACTATGGGGAAAAATCCCAACTAGAAATGAAGACTATGCCTTGCCCTTTTCTATAGAATGCAAATACAAAGAAATGGGTACAGTATATGGAGTTAGAAATCACTCTACACCCATAATAGATACTGTAGGATATGGGATGGATTCACAATCATGGACTCCTTTAAAGGCACTTTAGATGCCACATAAGAATGAAAATACATGGAACCTATGACTTTAGGTGACAATTAGAGGTACTTCCCTAATGGAATTGAAAATGAAGTAAAAAGAAAAAAATTAGGTAATTGAATAAGCTTGCATAATATATAACTTTTATCTATATAAAATTTGTGTAAATGATTATAAAATTAGTTTCCCTATATTGGATTTCAAATTTTCAGTACATCATAACATATATGTTTGTGCGGGTGCAACATTATATGAGATAAATGATGTCATTTTTGGATAAATTGTTGCCGACATATAAAGGACATATGGTACTAGTGAAACAATATTTATTCAAAAAATTTCATGAATTATTATTTTTATTATTAATTATTGAAGTCTGAAAACCTTGAAACAAAAACGTTTTGTGCGGGTGCAACAAATTAGGGGAAAAACTTAATGAAATTATTGATTTCTATATATAACATTATAGAGCTCGCTCTCCTCTAGTGCACCATATTGTTTTCTTGTGAAATGGTGAAGAAATCAGAAGTTATATAAAAATAAATCGATGTATCTATTTTTTAAAACTAACGTGTGTCATTTAGAAATAATAATAAATAAATAAATAAAACATACATTTTTAGGAAAAAATTACATATTCAGAATCTTTAGATCGTATTCTACAATATTCTATATTTTCTTTAAAAAAAATATCGTGTTTTTCATAGCAAAAAACACCATCGAAACTAAGCATATTCATAGAGTTCTGAAATACATGCAATAGCCCTCATTTATTTGTCCTCACCAATAGGTTCGGTAGTCCAAATCTATTTCCGAACATCATGCCAAGACTTGTTCCTGCCAAATTTTTAAATTTTACAAAACACATATGTGTTATATTGCATATGTGTTTTATATCGCATATGCGATATAACACATGTGTTATATCACATTCGTGTTTCATTACGTTAATTTAAAAGACAATTTTACATATACATTGGTATTGGAACAGCGTACATTTTCTCCCTCTATAAACAACTCACCCCCTTTGTCTATCTAACACACATCCACATACCCTCTCTCCATCCCTATTTATCTAACCATCGCTATTTCTCTCCTTCACCATCCCTGATTCCTCTCTCTCTCTCTCCCTTCCATGGGGGCATCCCCTAGGGACCAATATGATATCATGTTCATTCATATTGGGGGGTTAAAAATAAAAAATATATAAACCAATATATTGGTGGTATATTAAGGGTAAAATGGGTTTTTTTGCTATATAAATATGCAATATGATGGGGCTTATTTTATTTCAAAGCAGCTAACCATGCCTCCACCATAAGTGATAAGCTTGTGTGCACCTGTGTGATGTTGCATAGGTTTCTCTGTGGTTTTTCTCCATCGTTTTTTCTTGAGTTTTCTCCATCGTTTTTTCTCGATTTGAAGGGCGTTTTTTTGGTGCATAGCAGTGTTGGTCCTCTCGTGCATAGCATTTTTTCACCAGTTTTTTCCATTGTGATGCATAGCAGTATTGGTCCTCTGGTGCATAACATTTTTTCACAATTTTTATCCACCATTTTCTGGTCATGGGTTTGTGGTGGGTTTCTCTGGTGCATAGAAGTGTTGGAGGAGACACATTGGAGGAGGGCATGCATAGCCACCACTTAGCATTTTTGGAGGTAAGGGATACTGTGTTTAATCCTCTGATTAAAAATGCCATTTAATTCTTTTCTTTGTTGGAGTCTATGTTCCACATAGCTGAGTGATTCCTCGCTGGTTGACAGATGGCTTACATATCGTGTTGTTAATGCCCAATGTGAGGTAATGATGGGTATGTTTTTATGTGCCCATCAGTGGGGAAGTTCCTGCTAAAGAAAAAATACATTTGACTTAGTTTAACACGGCTAGGGGGAGAAATCAAAGCTAGGATTCTAGGATTACTGCTTGATGCTAAGTTATCTCTATTTAGAATGGCTCTAGTGGTTACATCTATGCTAAGTTTGGTTGCTCGCGACGTTTTACCTTTTGATCATGGTATGGGATCGTCACATTCAAACATAGGTATAATTTATCTATCTCCCATATCTTCGCTAGGTGTTTATGGAATTATAATAGCAGGTTTGTCCAGTAATTGGGGGCGCAGCCATTCGATCCGCAAGTGTCCATGCCTTTACGTTCAACGAATTCCACTTCCATTGCTTATGTAGTTGGTGTTTCTGGCTTAAGGTTGGAAAATCTAAGCATTCCCATGCCGACATCTACCTTTTCTTTTGGCGGTGGAAGTGCAACCAATGTTAACAATGTTGTCCTTTCACTTGTCATCAAAATTGTCTAATAAAGGTGGAGAGGGAAAGTTACAAACTTGACCCAGAATTGAGCGAACCAAGGTATTTTGGAAATCCAAAGGCAAGGGTTCATAAAATTCCCATTTTCAATTTGGCCATGTCTGCATGTGTTTTTGCAAGGTTACAGTATTCTTTGTGGTTTTCCAAACAATCTAGGCAGGTTTGTTTTCTGACCCAAATTAGCATTTTCGAAGGCTATTGGCAAGAGAATAATATTTGTGTTATCTGCCCATATTTTTCCATTAAATCATCATCCATATTGGATTTTGAACTCTGCGATCACTTCTTTCTACATAATTTGTTGTCATAACAGTCTTTTGAGGGAGGTGAAGTCAAGTCATTATCTCAAACCAAATTTGTATAGCTAGAAATTTCTTGCCATTTGGAAGACATGGATGCGTTGAGAGAAAACTTACCAGAAAGACTTTCCATGCTATGTTATAACTTATAATTGCCTTGAAATGTTTTTTTAAGATGAAGTTAGACAATACATTTGGCCACATCATATAAGATAAGGATCAACTTCCATTGTTTGATAGTTCTCACATTTGACTGGCATTGCAACATTTCTATTCATTATGAGAATTGAATGGTGTATGACATTCCATTGTGGAAATCGATGGGGCTGGTTGTATCGATTGTGATCTCTTCACCTTTGACGGCCTTGCTCCTCAATTGGATACTGATATGATCTGTTTTTAAAATGTAAGGATACTCACATACAACTAAACGAACAAGGGGGCAAGTATGTAATTACACAAGAGATTGTTTGAACTGTACACATATTTGGTGTACACTTTATTATATTAGATATATATAAGACTATAAAAATGGTGCAAAGTGATTTTGTTTACAACATCGAAGTCTTCGAGGGGTAAAATTATAAAATACATATCTTAGGTAAGTCAAAGGCCAAGTTTAAACTGAGTTGTAATTTTTTTCCTTGGAAAATCTCAGTATGATAATCTTACCTTCAACAACATGGTTTGGTTTTGTGATGGGTGGGTAGAAGAATTCAAATTAAAGAAGTCATTAAGCGTATACTTAACATAGCTTCAATTCCACATCCATAGGCACTTCTATTTGTGAAATGGTAAACTGGGCCAACTTAATCACATTGTTTATTGGGTTCTTTGGGCCTACTGTGGTTCTCTACACAATAGTTCTCACGAAATTCCTTTGCATTTTTTAGGACTGATGTTAATTAGAAATTAGGTAGGGATTATGTTGCCCTTGCTTATTTTGTTAGGGATTATGTTACTCTATGGATCATTTTTTCCTACTCCATTTACCATGAAATTATCAAGCCATATAAATTTTTACCTCTAACCATCAATTTTTTGTTCTCATCCCTTTCAATGATTGTAATAGTCCGACACCCACTTCCTTGAGTTTGTTTAGAGTGTAATAATCATTCCTTTTAAGTTTTCAAAAAGAACAACTCCAAGTAGGTAGATGAGATTGGTATACTCTTGGTTCTAGAGAATCTAGTGGGACTAATACTAAAAATAAGTGGATGGAAAAATGTCACATCATTCTTAAATTGTTTTCCATGTAGAACATCGACATAGAGATTTACAACTATTTACTATGACAATTCGACTTCTAAATTTCCAACCAATAATTCAGATGGTACTCGCATAGATCTATCTTATCCTTATATCTATTAAGCAATGTGAGATATAAAATTCCAGGTCTAAACCTCTCAATGCTTATAACATCCAATTTTAACATGGATGTATAATTTATTTATTTTGCATCATTTATTTATTTTCTTCACAGAAATGGTATGTTGGACACCACTTTTTAATTTTTTTATATTAGTGTTACTACATACGTCATAGAGACCCATAGATCTCTTCAACCATAAACTATAAGAGTACCTCTCTTAGTTGATGCAACCAAGCTTCTTTTCTTTAATACACCAATGCATTTGAAAAGGCTTAATGATTCATGATTGATGTAACAAGAGTTATGATATACATTGCTTCTTAAAGAATCCTTTTTCATGCTTTATTCTCTTCCAAAAGATGCTTGGACATTGATAGTTTTGGACGGATAACAAGGGATTTTTTTGAACTAGTTCACATAATGTTGGTTACAAGAGAAAATAATCAACTCCACTCATGGCCCCATGATAATATTATTGAATTAGGCCATCCATGAAAATATTTCCTATATCTTAGAATAACATTCCTAAAATGAACATAGTCTTAGAGGAAAATAACTAGTTATTCCTTAATAATTTATAACTATTACCATGTCATACAACTTTCTCCACTTTCATATCCTGCAAAGTGTTTTGCACCAACTCTAAAATCTATTTTTATGCATATCTTCCCTAACATAAAAATAAAAGAAAATGGCATGCTTCACAAAGGGAAATCCCAAAATATGACCTTGCAATAAGGTTTATACCAACTTATCCACTTACAATTGCAAAATGATGTAAAACAAAAAAACACATGCAAGAGAATTAAAAAATAAAAATAAAAAAAATATTGACAAGAATATGACCATAATCAAAATGCTTCCTAAAATCTAGATATATATTAAGGTGGTGAAATAATATGAACTTTTACTCGATTACCAAAAACAACAAAATAAACTTGAAGGCCATGAAAACTATCACCAAGGTATTTTTCCAAGGATTAAAGGTTTTTAACTTAAGAAAATGGTAGGTAATTATGATTTTGGAAAAAAGAAAAATTGAACGTAAAAATATAATGCATCAATGAAGTATTCATTGGGCTTGGTATGCCAGTCAAAATAGTTCACGTTCACTTTGTTCTTTAGTTAAATAGGATAAACCAAATTAAGCCTTTTCATAAGTTTGTGATTGGACACTACCAAATTGTTGATGTTTCTTTCTTCCACTTTTTCATCTTCAACTTGTTTATCCAAAACTTACATAGTGTGAAATATACCTCAATTAATAATACCAGCTTAGATCCAGCTTTACCCGGCTCTATCATGCACCGAGAGGGATCAAATATTTCGAGGTGCAAACCCTGCTTCAACCATGCTTCAACAATTGCACCTCAAAGATACCATATTTGTAATCTCATAATTTATAATATTTTTATTCGAAACCCAGGTTTTAGTGTTTATCCATTTTTAAAGGAACATTGATTACATAATTTCAAATTTAAAAATGAAAAAAATAAATTTATAATAAATATAAAAAACGTTGTATTGGATTTTAAATTCAACATTTCAAAAAAATGTTAATTTATTTCTATAAACCTACGGTGACAAAGGATATATTAGGACGATCCATAAAACCACCATAAAATACTGATAAAATATTCATGAGGAAGGATGATGATTCATCTACTTGTCTTTTTGTGAAGAATCTTGAATTTCTATCTTTCTTAGCTCAATCAAAATCAAATTCGGACCAAAGAACTGCATTTACTATGGCTGGTTAACAATCCCACAGTGATAAAATATCATCTGCTTGTCTTTTTGTGAAGATTCTTGCAGTTTTATCTTTCCTACCTCAATCAAGAACTACATTTACTGTGGCTGGTCAATATTACTTCTCAGATAGGAGTGATGTGAGTAATTGTTAATGGTGATGTGAATACCTTGGCTTGTAGCTCAACTGGTTGGCCTAACTCCTCCTGTCCATAGGAGTCTGGAGGGGGGATTAATTCTGGATGTCAAATTCTAGATTACACATTCATAAAAGTCAAAATTCTCCGGACGTGAATCATATTGTAATGTAGAATTACATTATAAGAGAGTTGCATCGCCTCTACGTGAATCATATTGTAATTCATTTGTGTTGTGAAGATTTATATTATAAAAGTTCAGCGTCGCCGGTATTGTTGGTTCATTAATGTTGCAGTCTATTGGATCAATCCTAACCGAAAAATTCAAACAGTGGACTCCATTTCTCGAGATATGTTTAAACTGCCCACTGATATCATAGAAAGAGCCATTGTACGAACATTTTTTACTCGTTATGTACCTTGGGACATGGCCGTTAAAAAGTTCAACAGTATAGAAAATGGTGATTAATATGGCAAAGTATCAATAATTTTTTGCAATTTATTAGACCGTTATCTTATAAGGCATTATAAGGGCTTAAACCATTAACATGAATACAGCATAACCTGGCACAAACAAAAATTCATCCCGCATTCGTGTTGCACAAAACTGACAAAAACTGCACAAATTCAGATGATAAATTTGCATTTGCATTCACTTCATGACATCAGAGTGTATATATGGCTTACAGTGAACTGCATAACAGAAAAAATGTTATTGAAATAATTATAATGACCAAATTCTGCTAGTCATTCACCACGCTACAAAGAATGAGCTATTCACCAGGGGAAATTATGTGAGTTATATAAATTATTCACTCCATTAGAATATGAAACAAATTCTAATTAGATGCCACCTCAATACAAAGAGGCAAATCCAAAAAGTCATTCAGAGAAAACATACTTCTTATATAGTAATTCAATTATACAGCCTTTTTTTTGACAGAAAGCGGAGAAGACATAAGCTAGATCCAATATCAACTTTAAAATGACTGTATAATTAGATGCAACCCAGTTGATATATGCATATATGGATATACATTTAAAGAAATGGAGTAGAAAATCAAATTTATATAATTTCTCTTGAAGTGAAAATCGCAGATTGTAGATAAAGAGATAATATGCTTTGCTGGATCTAAGATGGAGATCAGTTCATAATTGATGCATTATTAGAAGTGAAAATTGTAGAAGGGAAAATAGAGATGCCAAAACAAAAACAAAATCCAGAAATTGCACATGGATTCTGGTGCTCGCAGATGCCAAAACAAAAACAAAATTCAGAAATTGCAGATGGATTCTGGTGCTGGCCATCAATCACAGAAATGGACTACGAGGAAGAATACATCAAATACTATAATAATCTACTCGTATTAGTTTCTATTTAATTCAATCGTTTCTCATATGCATACTTGATATAGAAACTTAAATGATAAGCATTCGCATACCTGAGACAAATCTGTAATTGCTCTCGGCCTTATTCCGAAGGTCCAGCTTGTACGTATTGTTTTGAAGTGTGGATAGGTGTTTTGATTTACTTACAAATATATATATATATATATATACACCTAAGATTATTAATTATTAAGCCAACTTGTATATATATAGATATATAAGCCGACTTTTTTATGTGACACGTGTCATCTCCACGTTGAGCATGGAATTACACTTCCAAATTTTTAAATTTTACAAAAAAACATATGTGTTATATTGCATATGTGTTTTATATCGCATATGCGATATAACACATGTGTTATATCACATTCGTGTTTCATTACGTTAATTTAAAAGACAATTTTACATATACATTGGTATTGGAACACCGTACATTTTCTCCCTCTATAAACAACTCACCCCCTTTGTCTATCTAACACACATCCACATACCCTCTCTCCATCCATATTTATCTAACCATCGCTATTTCTCTCCTTCACCATCCCTGAATCCTCTCTCTCTCTCTCTCCCTTCCATGGGGGCATCCCCTAGGGACCAATATGATATCATGTTCATTCATATTGGGGGGTTAAAAATAAAAAATATATAAACCAATATATTGGTGGTATATTAAGGGTAAAATGGGTTTTTTTTGCTATATAAATATGCAATATGATGGGGCTTATTTTATTTCAAAGCGGCTAACCATCCCTCCACCATAAGACATAAGCTTGTGTGCACCTGTGTGATGTTGCATAGTCTGTGGTTTTTCTCCATCGTTTTTTCTTGAGTTTTCTCCATCGTTTTTTCTGGATTTTGGAGGGCGGTTTTTTTGGTGCATAGCAGTGTTGGTCCTCTAGTGCATAGCGTTTTTTCACCAGTTTTTTCCACTGTGATGCATAGCAGTATTGGTCCTCTCGTGCATAGCATTTTTTCACAATTTTTATCCACCATTTTCTGGTCATGGGTTTGTGGTGGGTTTCTCTGGTGCATAGCAGTGTTGGAGGAGACACATTGGAGGAGGGCATGCATAGCCACCGCTTAGCTTTTTTGGAGGTAAGGGATACTGTGTTTAATCCTCTGATTAAAAATGCCATTTAATTCTTTTCTTTGTTGGAGTCTATGTTCCACATAGCTGAGTGATTCCTCGCTGGTTGATGGATGGCTTACATATCGTGTTGTTAATGCCCAATGTGAGGCAATGATGGGTATGTTTTTATGTGCCCATCAGTGGGGAAGTTCCTGCTAAAGAAAAAATACATTTGACTTAGTTTAACACGGCTAGGGGGAGAAAGCAAAGCTAGGATTCTAGGATTACTACTTGCTGCTAAGTTATCTCTATTTAGAATGGCTCTAGTGGTTACATCTATGCTAAGTTTGGTTGCTCGGGACGTTGTACCTTTTGATCATGGTATTGGATCGTCACATTCGGACATAGGTATAATTTATCTATCTCCCATATCTTCGCTAGGTGTTTATGGAATTATAATAGCAGGTTGGTCCAGTAATTGGGGGCACAGCCATTCGATCCGCAAGTGTCCATGCCTTTACCTTCAGTGAATTCCACTTCAATTGGTTATGGAGTTGGTGTTTCTGGCTTAAACTTTCCAAATCTAAGCATTCCCATGCCGACATCTACCTTTTCTTTTGGCGGTGGAAGTGCAACCAATGTTAACAATGTTGTCCTTTCACTTGTCATCAAAATCATCTACTAAAGGTGGAGAGGGAAAGTTACAAACTTGACCCATCATTGAGCGAACCAAGGTATTTTGGAAATCCAAAGGCAAAGGTTCATAAAATTCCCATTTTCAATTTGGCCATGTCTGCATGTGTTTTTGCAAGGTTACAGTATTCTTTGTGGTTTTCCAAACAATCTAGGCAAGTTTGTTTTCTGACCCAAATTAGCATTTTCGAAGGCTATTGGCAAGAGAATAATATTTTTGTTATCTGTCCATATTTTTCCATTAAATCATCATCCATATTGGATTTTGAACTCTGCGATCACTTCTTTCTACATAATTTGTTGTCATAACAGTCTTTTGAGGGAGGTGAAGTCAAGTCATTATCTCAAACCAAATTTGTATAGCTAGAAATTTCTTGCCATTTGGAAGACATGGATGCGTTGAGAGAAAACTTACCAGAAAGACTTTCCATGCTATGTTATAACTTATAATTTCCTTGAAATGTTTTTTTAAGATGAAGTTAGACAATACATTTGGCCACATCATATAAGATAAGGATCAACTTCCATTGTTTGATAGTTCTCACATTTGACTGGCATTGCAACATTTTTATGCATTATGAGAATTGAATGGTGTATGACATGCCATTGTGGAAATCGACGGGGCTGGTTGTATCGATTGTGATCTCTTCACCTTTGACAGCCTTGCTCCTCAATTGGATACTGATATGATCTGTTTTTAAAATGTAAGGATACTCACATACAAGTAAACAAACAAGGGGGCAAGTATGTAATTACACAAGAGATTGTTTGAACTGTACACATATCTGGTGTACACTTTATTATATTAGATATATATAGGACTATAAAAATGGTGCAAAGTGATTGTGTTTACAACATCGAAGTCTCCGAGGGGTAAAATTATAAAATACATATCTTAGGTAAGTCAAAGGCCAAGTTTAAACTGAGTCGTAATTTTTTTCCTTGGAAAATCTCAGTATGATAATCTTACCTTTAACAACATGGTTTGGTTTTGTGATGGGTGGGTAGAAGAATTCAAATTAAAGAAGTCATTAAGCGTATACTTAACATAGCTTCAATTCCACATCCATAGGCACTTCTATTTGTGAAATGGTAAACTGGGCCAACTTAATCACATTGTTTATTGGGTTCTTTGGGCCTACTGTGGTTCTCTACACAATAGTTCTCACGAAATTCCTTTGCATTTTTTAGGACTGATGTTAATTAGAAATTAGGTAGGGATTATGTTGCCCTGGCTTATTTTGTTAGGGATTATGTTACTCTATGGATCATTTTTTCCTACTCCATTTACCATGAAATTATCAAGCCATACAAATTTTTACCTCTAACCATCATTTTTTTGTTCTCATCCCTTTCAATGATTGTAATAGTCCGACACCCACTTACTTGAGTTTGCTTAGAGTGTAATAATCATTCCTTTTAAGTTTTCAAAAAAAACAATTCCAAGTAGGTAGATGAGATTGGTATGCTCTTGGTTCTAGAGAATCTAGTGCGACTAATACTAGATACAGAACATCGACATAGAGATTTACAACAATTTACTATTACAATTCGACTTCTAAATTTCCAACCAATAATTTAGATGGTACTCGCATAGATCTATCTTATCCTTTTATCTATTAAGCAATGTGAGATATAAAATCCCAGGTCTAAACCTCTCAATGCTTATAACATCCAATTTTAACATGGATGTATAATTTATTTATTTTGCATCATTTATTTATTTTCTTGACGGAAATGGTATGTTGGAAACCATTTTTTAATTTTTTTATATTAGTGTTACCACATATGTCATACAAACCCATAGATCTCATCAACCATAAACTATAAGAGTACCTCTCTTAGTTGATGCAACCTAGCTTCTTTTCTTTAATACACCAATGCATTGGAAAAGGCTTAATGATCCATGATTGATGTAACAAGAGCTATGATATACAATGCTTCTTAAAGAATCATTTTTCATGCTTTATTGTCTTCCGAAAGATGCTTGGACATTGATAGTTTTGGATGGATAACAAGGGATTTTTTTGAACTAGTTCATATAATGTTTTTCACAAGAGAAAGTAATCAACTCCTCTCATGGCCCCATGATAATCTTATTGAATTAGGCCATCCATGAAAATATTTCCTATATCTTAGAATAACATTCCTAAAATGAAAATAGTCTTAGAGGACAATAACTAATTATTCCTTAATAATTTATAACTATTACCATGTCATACAACTTTCTCCACTTTCATATCTTGCAAAGTGTTTTGCACCAACTGTAAAATCTATTTTATGCATATCTTCCCCAACATAAAAATAAAAGTAAATGGTATGCTTTACAAAGGGAAATCCCAAAAATATGACCTTGCAATAAGGTTTATACCAACTTATCCACTTACAATTGCAAAATGATGGAGAACAAAAAAACACATGCAAAAGAATTAAAAAAAAACATAAAAAAAATTGACAAAAATATGACCATAATCAAAATGCTTCCTAAAATCTAGATATATATTAAGGTGGTGAAATAATATGAACTTTTACTCGATTACCAAAAACAACAAAATAAACTTGAAGTCCATGAAAACTATCACCAAGGTATATTTCCAAGGATTAAAGGTTTTTAACTTAAGAAAATGGTAGGTAATTATGATTTTGGAAAAAAGAAAAATTGAACGTAAAGATATAATGCATCAATGAAGTATTCATTGGGCTTGGTATGCGAGTCAAAATAGTTCACCTTCACTTTGTTCTTTAGTTAAATAGGATAAACCAAATGAAGCCTTTTCATAAGCTTGTGATTGGACACTACCAAATTGTTGATATTTCTTTCTTCCACCTTTTCATCTTCAACTTGTTTATCCAAAACTTACATAGTGTGAAATCTAACTCAATTAATAATATGAAACAATTCAGAAAAGTTATTAAAATCTTTATATAGCATATAAGAGATGGATGAAAAAATATAGTAAAAATAAATAATTTATCAAATTTTTATTTGCAATAGTTAACTACTTATAAAATTCACATTTTATAAGATATCACTAAAATTATCTTAAATATTAACTATATAATATTTTATATTATTGCGTTGAGAGACACTCAAATGGGTGGGTGAGATGTGTCCTGTCTGTAACCGTGATGTGGCACATGTTGGCTCATTAAAATAATAATAATAAAAAGTAAAGAAAAAACTTATAACATGTCCACTTATAATTTAAAAAATAAAAATATTATACTCATATAAATATACAACCATATTAGGGCATTACTTACAAAGTTAGTAGTAAAATTCAATTGACTTTAGTAAAAAGATATTATAAAACCAAGAACATATAAAATTTAATAAAACCCCGTAGGTAAAAACCAAACTTCAATAATAGATTTATTATTGGTGGGCCAAGGCTAAGATCATCTCTCCTTCTCACTTTGGAAAAATACAACTAGCAAGAAACCACCGGAAACGAAGTGCTTTAAACCACTAGTCAAGGTTAACCCTAACATGTAAATGTTCACTTTTAGTTATAAAGAAAAACAAGTCATTTCTCAAAAACATGTAAATAAATGTTTAAAATCTTCATTTGATGGTAAAATGATTTTCAAATTCCAATTTATTCTTTAAATCTAAATTTTAAAAATTTATATGGATTAGTTTACTCATTAACTACTCTTGATATTCATTATTAGTTTTAAAGAAAGAAAAGTAAAACAATTTTTGAAAATCTATTTGATTAAATAATTATTATTCACCTCATTATTTTGCTCTTATTTAACCTATTTTGAAATTACTAAAGCAAGTTGACCATTTCCAACTAGGAATACTTATTAGACATTTTTGTAAATTAAAAAGAGTTTACTTCTCAAGAGAATTTGATCCCTCTTGACCCTTAGTAGAAACATAGTTAAGATGAATATATACTCGTTATCCTAAACACATCATTATCCTAAATATTATAATATGATACATATATAAATTTCATATATATTATAATAACAATTCCTAAATGATAAACATAGTTTATATAATATATTAATATATTTTTCACTATAACATTACTATTTACATTACTTTATTATATTTTAATTGTATTACTAAATACATATAAAAAAAATATTTTTAATTAATTATAAATAATTTAAAATATATTATTAATCCAAATCATTAATATTTTCGTATGGGTTAACTTGACATTAATCTACAGAGTAATAGTGCATATACTAGTGTCACATGAAATTATTTTCTTCAAAAAGCTTAATTTGACTTAGAATTTGTTCTAATGTCAATAATTTCTTAATTTCAAGAGATCTTGCAACAATGCCCAAATGTCTCAATAGTGGAGAGAGTAAAAACCACAATAAAAACTTTTTTTAATGTTTCAAAAACAAAGAACCCATACTTGACAAGCCACATGATCATTGTCAAGTGAATAGACCAAACCTGTTTCTACTAAGACTAAAAGGATTTTTTTCTAGAAATTGATATGTAGAATCCAAGATTGAATGTTACGTTGATTTATTGGCTGCCCCAACGAGACTCTTCTTGCATTTTATTCTCATCCCTCTCCTTGAAACTGAAGCACTTGTTGTTTGATATGAATTAGGGCTATAACATATAATATGAATAGATCATAATCACACATTTAAAGTTAAGGGCTATAATATATAATGCGAAATGTTAAGTTCTACATCTCAAGGAGCAAACGCCTCAGCGACCATAGCCACTCATCTGCCGTAATAGCGACCATAGCTAATTTCAAGTAGTGTCAGTCGCCTACGGTTTCTGAGTTAATTTAATGTCCCCACTCGCCGTTGTTTCCGAATTCTAATTTCATTTAATTCTTTTTCATTTATAGACACCCCGTTGACGATTACATTCACTAGTATGTTTGTTTTCAATTCATTGTGCATGGAATTACCAAATGTACGAGTCCACAACAAAGCGCAGTGCATAAGGTGCCTCGATCAGAATTTAAACCTGCATCAAAGGAATTTTCATTGCTAACTTAAGCAAAACATTCAAGCTATTTTTATTATCATGATTCATAAAATGGTGTCGAATCAAAATATTAGTTGTTATATTATTTATTTATTATGCAATTTCTTCTTGTCAACAATCTTGCATTATGTCTAGTGGAATCAATAAATTTACTGGGATTAGTATGTCCAATTCAACGCCAGAAATTGATATGTAGAATCCAAGATTGAATGTTACGTTGATTTATTGGCTGCCCCAACCAGACTCTTCTTGCATTTTATTCTCATCCCTCTCCTTGAAACTGAAGCACTTGTTCCTTGATATGAATTAGGGTTATAACATATACTAGCAACAACCACATTAAATTAATAATGTATCTGAATATGCCGATAGGCGTAAATTTAGGCACATATTTTTTATATTAATGTTTTTCCCTATAGTATGTGCTTAAATTTACGCCTATCGGCGTATTCAGACACATTATTAATTTAATGTGGTTGTTGCTAGTAACGGGTGAGCCCATGGACATATCTAGAAAATATTAATGACAATAATAATGTTTATTTAATTATTCAAACATATAATAATAAATCTAAATTATTATTAGAAAAAGTATTATTTATGATGGTGACGATGAAGATGATGGTGAACGATGAAGATGATGATGAGGAGGATGATGAATATGATGATGATGAGGAGGAGGGTGAGGGTGATGATGATGATGATGATGATGATGATGAGGATGAGGATTATGGTGATGATGATGATGAGGAGGAGGATATTGATGATGTTGAGGATGAGGATGATTAGGGTGAAGAGGATGATGAAGATGAGGGTGATGATGAGAATGATGATGATGATGATGACGAGGATGGTGATGATGATGATGATGATGACAAGGATGGTGACGATGATGAGGATGATGGTGACGATGAAGATGATGGTGAACAATGATGGCGATGATGAGGAGGACGATGACTATGATGATGATGATGATGATGATGATGATGGTGGTGTCGATGAAGATGATGATGATGGTGAGGATGAGGGCGATGAATGATGATGATAAGGATCAAGGTTGATGATGATGAGGATGAGGGTGACAATGAGGAGGATGATGGTGATGATGAAGATGATGGTGAACAATGATGGTGATGATGAGGACGATGATGACTATGATGATGATGATGAGGATGAGGGTGATGATGATGATGAGGATTATGGTGGTGATGATGATGATGACCATGATGATGATGATGAGGTTGAGGGTGATGAGGAGGAGGAGGAGGAGGAGAATGAGGGTGAGTAATATGATGAGGAGGAGGAGGAGAAGGAGGATGGTGATGATGATGAGGATGAGGGTGTCAATGAAGATGATGATGATGGTGAGGATGAGGGTGATGAATGGTGATGATGTGGATCGAGGTTGATGATGATGAGGATGATGGTGAATATGAGGAGGATGATGAATATGATGATGAGGAGGAGGATGAGGGTGTCAATGAAGATGATGATGATGGTGAGGATGAGGGTGACGAACGATGCTGATGAGCATCGAGGTTGATGATGATGAGGATGAGGGTGATGATGATGATGAGGACGAGGGTGACGATGAAGATGATGATGAACAACGATGGTGATGATGAGGAGGAGGATGAATATGATGATGATGATGAGGATGAGGGTGTGATGATGATGATGATGATGATGATGATGACCATGATGATGACCATGATGAGGATGAGGGTGATGATGAGGAGGAAGATGACTATGATGATGATGATGAGGATGAGGGTGATGTTTAAGATGATGATGAACAATGATGGTGATGATCAAGAGGATGATGAATACGATGATGATGATGATGATGATGATGATGACCATGATGATGACCATGAGGATGAGGGTGATGATGATGATGATGAGGATGGTGATGATGACCAAGATGATGATGATGATGACCATGAGGATGAGGGTGATGATGATGATGACCATGATGATGATGATGATGATGATGATGAGGATGAGGGTGATGAGGAGGAGGAGGAGGATGAGGGTGATAATGATGATGAGGTTGACGATGATGATGATGACCATGATGATGATGATGATGATGATGAGGATGAGGGTGATGAGGAGGAGGAGGAGGATGAGGGTGATGATGAGGATGAGGATGATGACCATGATGAAGTTGATGTGGATGAGGGTGATGATGAGGAGGAGGAGGAGGAGGACGATGATGATGATGATGGTGATGAGGATGAGGGTGATGATGATGATGATGATAATGATGATGACCATGATGATGATGATGAGGATGACGGTGATGATGAGGAGGAGGAGGAGGAGGACGATGATGATGATGATGGTGATGAGGATGAGGGTGATGATGATGATGATGATAATGATGATGACCATGATGATGATGATGAGGATGACGGTAATGATGAGGAGGAGGAGGATCAGGGTGATAATGATGATGAGGTTGACGATGATGATGATGACCATGATGAAGTTGATGAAGAAGGAAGATGAGGGTGATGATGATGATGATGATGATGATGACCATGATGATGATGATGAGGATGAGGGTGATGATGATGATGATGATGAGAATGAGGATGAGGATGATGACGGTGATGATGATGAGGATGATGATGATGACCATGATGAAGCTGATGAGGATTGATAAACATCACAAAGCGACATAACCCTTGATAAATATCACAATTTGACATTTTGATAAACGTCACAATGCGACATAACGCTTATTAAACACCCACTGTAACAAACGATGGCTTAACGTTGTAATGTGATATAACCCTCGATAACGTCATAGTGAAACGTAAACCTTAATAAAAATCACAATGCAACATAACCCTTCACAAATATCACAATGTGCATAACCCTTGATGAATATCGTTAATGTAACATAAACTGTGATAAACGTCACAATGCGATATAAAGCTTATTAAACACCAACTGTAACAAACCATGGCTTAATTGTAATGCGATACAACCCTCGATAACATCACACTGAAATGTCAACATTGATAAACATCACAATGCGACATAACCCTTTACAAGTATGACAATGTGACATAACCCTTGACAAATATCACAATGTGACATAACCCTTGATGAATATCGCTAATGTAACATAACCTGTCATAAATGTCACAATGCGACATAGCGCTTATTAAACGCCCACTGTAACGAACCATGGCTTAACGTCGTAATGTGATACAACCCTCGATAACATCATAGTGAAACGTAAACGTTGATAAACATCACAATGCGACATAACCCTTGACAAATATCACAATGTGATATAACCATTAATCAATGTCACTAATGTAACATAACCCATGATAAACGTCACAATGTGACATAAATCTTATTAAATGCCAACTGTAACAAACCATGGCTTAATCGTAATGCGATACAACCCTCGATAACATCACACTAAAACGTCAACATTGATAAACATCACAATGCGACATAACCCTTGACAAGTATGACAATGTGACATAACCCTTGACAAATATCACAATGTGACATAACCCTTGATGAATGTTGTGAATGTAACATAACCTGTCATAAATGTCATAATGCGACATAACGCTTATTAAATGCCCACTGTAACGAACCATGGCTTAACTTCGTAATGTGATATAACACTCGATAACGTCATAGTGAAACGTAAAACTTGATAAACATCACAATTTGACATAACCCTTGATGAATTTCGCTAATGTAACATAACCCGTGATAAAAGTCACAATGCAACATAACGCTTATTAAACACCCACTATAACAAACCATGGCTTAACATTGTAATGTGATATAACCCTCGATAACATCACAGTGAAACATAAACCTTGATAAACATCACAATGTGACATAACCCTTGATAAATATCACAATTTGACATTTTGATAAACGTCACAATGCGACATAACGCTTATTAAACACCCACTGTAACAAACGATAGCTTAACGTCGTAATATGATATAACCCTCGATAACGTCATAGTGAAACGTAAACCTTGATAAACATCACAATGCGACATAACCCTTCACAAATATCACAATGTGCATAACCCTTGATGAATGTCACTAATGTAACATAACCTGTGATAAACGTCACAATGCAACATAAAGCTTATTAAACACAAACTATAACAAACCATGGCTTAATCGTAATGCGATACAACCCTCGATAACATCACACTGAAATGTCAACATTGATAAACATCACAATGCGACAAAATGCTTGACAAGTATGGCAATGTGACATAACCCTTAACAAATATCACAATGTGACATAACCCTTGATGAATGTCGCTAATGTAACATAACCTATCATAAACATCACAATGCGACATAACGCTTATTAAACGCCCACTGTAACGAACCATGGCTTAACGTCGTAATGTGATATAACCCTCGATAATGTCATAGTGAAACGTCAACCTTGATAAACATCGCAATGCGACATAACCCTTGACAAATATCACAATGTGACATAACCATTGATGAATGTCGCTAATGTAACATAACCCGTGATAAACGTCACAATGCGACATAACGCTTATTAAACGCCCACTGTAACAAACCATGGCTTAACGTCGTAATGTGATATAACCCTTGATAACGTCGCAATGAAACATAAAACTTGATAAACATGAGAATGTGACATAACATTCTACATTACTATGTAGAATGTGGATGGTTTAAACCATTTATTTTGTTGTACTATTGAGGAACGTCGCATAAGGTATTTAATTAACATGTTATAAACTAACCTAATAACATATATCATCACAAATTCATAATTTAATATAGAGATAATGTTCCATACCATATTATTGATGTACCAAGTCAACATATGTTGTTTATTTTTAGAATGAAGTTGATCAACATTACAATGCAACAAAATCCTTATTCAACACCCACTATCATATTATTAATGTGTCACATATTTGGTTGTGTTGACAGATACCAACAAAACACTGTAACAAACCATGGCTTAATGTCGTAACGTGATATAACCATTGATAACGTCACAATGAAACATAACCCTTGATAAACATCACAATGTGACATAACCCTTAATGAACGTTGAATGCCACAACACAACTAAAATAATAAATTCATTTAACATTTTCATTTTGCACCGATCATAACATTAAAGTGCAATTGTTTCATCAAAATTTTATCGTGTAATATAAAATGTTCATAGCTTAATATCGAAACATTGTTTGTGTACAAACATGTATTTTTTGCACTTTTCAAAAGTAAATGTCTTAACATGACAAAAAATACATCATTTTGGCCATACTTAACCATGGTTGACTTTGGTGAACCATGTGGCCATAGTTGATAATACACGAAGAAATTTTATAAACATCCAAAGACACATTATTAATGTGTCACATCTTGGGCATTATTGCAATGTGACATAACCCTTGACAAATATCACAATGTGACATAACCCTTGATGAATGTCGCTAATGTAACATAACATGTGATAAACGTCACAATACGATAATGTTCCATACCATATTATTAATGTGTCACATCTTTGGTTGTGTTAGCATTTACCAACCAAGCAGTGTAGCAAACCATGGCTTAACGTCGTAATGTGATATAACCCTTGATAACGTCGCAGTGAAACGTAAACCTTGATAAACATCATAATGCAACATAACATTCTACATTATTATGTAGAATGTGGATCGTTTAAACCATTTATTTTTTCAAACGACTATATATATATATATATATATATATATATATCAAGAAAATTCTTAAAGAAGTTTCTAAACATTCAAAGACACATTATTAATGTGTCACATCTTGGGCATTTTCGCAATGTGACATAACCCTTACAAATATCAAAATGTGACATAACCCTTGATGAATGTCGCTAATGTAACATAAACTATGTTAAATGTCACAATGTGACATAACGCTTATTAAACGCCCACTATTACATTATTAATGTGTCACTTCTTTGGTTGCGTTGAAAACCAAACAGTGTAATAAACCATGGCTTAACATCGTAATGTGATATAACCCTTGATAATGCCGTAGTGAAATGTAAACCTTGATTAACATCACAATGCGACATAACATTCTACATTACTATGTAGAATGTGGATGGTTTAAACCATTTCTTTTGTCAAAGAAC